>JAGFMF010011483.1:985999-1019544 GCA_019455555.1 Galemys pyrenaicus | reverse complement strand
GCGGGCACAGCAGGAGAGGTCTGCCACACCATGTGGGTCCCCCCCTGGCCGGCAGCAGGGATCGAACTCGTGCTGCAGTGGTTGTGGTCTGCTTCATAGCGCGTTGCTTAACCCACTGCGCCACCAGGGAGGCCCTATGCCATCTACTCTTAAAACAACCCTGCAAAGTAGATAGTATTACCCCACTTCACAAATGGGGAAAGTAAGACTGAAAGGGATAAGGTAACTTGCCCAAGTCATAAAGATCACAAATAATTTACATATGCAAATTTAAACGATGATAAGAAATTAAATAGGACTAGCACATATAATGGGCCCTGAACAACACAGGATTGCACAGGTCCACTAAATATATGGGTTTCGTACCATTTGCAGGGTCTACATTCAAGGATTCAACTAAGCTTGAATGTCGGCTAGTTGAATTCCTCAATGTAGAATCTGCCTAACTGTAAGACTAAGTATACCCGGAGTTGAAACTGCAGGTGTTACTACCCTAACTCCTGCACTTGTTCAAGTCGATCCAAAAACAAAAGACCAAATATCACATGCGCCATCTCAAAAAGGCATAAAAGAACAAATTAAGAGAAACTAAAGTTTTTACTCTCAGTGCAGTAAAACCAGGGCCAGACCGCCAGGTAAGAAAATACCTTCTCTAATTATACAAAAAGTAGCATTTCTAATTAAAGAAATTCACTTTTTTAAAAAGATTTATTTATGCATATAAGAATTGGGGTACAGGCCAGAGGTGTAGAGGGGTGGTGACAGGCTTCACCAGAGACAGAGTGGGGAACAAAACCAGAGGATTTACTTAGTACACTGCTGAAGGGAGCAGTGGACAAGACAGAAAAGGTCTGCTGCACCATATGGGTCACCTCCCTGGCCGGGGATGGAACTCGTAGTGCAGTAGCTGGGGATAGCTTCATAGTGCTATGTCTTAACCCCATGCACCACCCTGGAGGCCCCAAAATAAATTTACTTTTAACTTTTGATAGGCACATTCTGGGGAAAGTTCATATCAAATAAGCGCACTTAAAAAACTAACTTTTCATTCTTAAATAATATGCCTGAAGGAATAAAGCAAATAATTAAAAGCAAACTCTCATATTTGATGGAAAAGAACTAGACGACAATATTTGAGAAATAAATGCACTACAATAATCAAAATACGTGCCCATCTATCATTAAGTGAATGTGGCTTATTCACTTAAATTTAACTCTGAAAATTATTTTCATATTATTCAGGAGTTCTCTTACCTCTGAGACAACCTCAAAAACATGAAAAATCATATGGCTATTTCCATAAAGGGCCAACACTTAAGTGATTTTTGGTAGCTATTGTAGATTAACCTGCTACTTAGGAAACCATATGGTTATGAAACATGATTAAAAAGTGGAGCTACAGGGCCTTTCTGGTGTTGCAAGAGGTTAAGCACTGCACTGTGAAGCATCTGTGGCCACTGCAGCATGGGTTTGATCCCTGGCCAGGGGATGACCCACATGGCGCAGCAGAACTCTCCTGCTTCGCCTGCTGCTCCCCTCAGCAGTATATTTCAGTCAGTCTGCCTGTTTGGTCCCCCATTCTGTCTCTGGTGAATCCTCTCACCCCCCCACACACACACACACCTCCGACCTGTACCCCAGTTCTTGTATGCATAAATAAATATTAAAAAATAGAACAGAAGTGGAGCTGCAATCACTCTAACCCAGAGTCAATATTTACTTCACAGTTTTGAATCAAGTGCACCTTCATGCTACTTTTACTCCTAAAATGTGCAATGCTAGTAGTCAAAGGATCTGTTCCTCAAAACTGAATTGATTCTGGTCTTGCTTTGGTTTCTTCTGATCTGTTCATGTAGGAAACAGTAGCTACAGTGTCTGACATGAACATGATACTTGGGTTTACTACTGAGCTAAGTATATTCCCTGAGCTCTAGAAAACTGATACTGCTTTGAGCTTCTTGAGTTAACCCTTAGTCACTCAAGACTATGCTCTCTGATCCAGGCCCAGAGATGGAAATGGCTTTGGAGGCCCCACAATGATCAACAACATTCTGAATGCTCAGTGTGTTTCCCAACCCCAAGTTTTACAAGATTATTAGGAAAAAGACCTCACTTACTATGGAAGGCCTCCCTACCATTACTCATACAAGCAAGATCTCATCTTTATTTCTTGGCTGCCTTTTGCTGATGTAATCATAGCACAGAGCTTTGAAATTTGACCCTGGGATACGCCATTCCCTTCAAAGTGTCTATCATTACTTCTTAGTGAGTCAGCTTCTGGATTGCTGCCAAGGTACTTCTTCTTGAGTTTATCATGAAACCATAATTCTGTAAAGTTGAGATGATGGCCAATACACACTATTCCAAAAGACTACGACTCCCTCTAAGTGTTTATCAAAGAAAATACACTGATACATAGCCAAGTAAGCCACTAACATGTTTTAGTAAGAGAAAGTATGAGTAATACAAGGGGGCTATTAAAATGCTAAAACACTGCCTTACATGCAAGTGCCCCAAAAATGCCCTATAAAACTGACTGGTAACGGAGCCTCCCTGGTGGCACAAGGGGTTAAGTTGCATCATTAGGAAGCTATTGAGGCCACTGCAGCATGAGCTGGATCCCCTGTCAGGGAGGTGGCTCACAAGGTGCAGCGGATCTCTTCTTTATCACCTGCTGCTCCCCTCAGCAGTGTATTTCAGTCAACCTGCCTGTTCTGCTCCCCATTCTGTCTTTAGTGAAGCCACTCACCTCCCTACTTCTGGCCTATACCCCAGCTCTTGTATATATAAATAAATCTTTTTTAAAAAACTGATAACTTTGTTTAAATATTTTACAGAAATAATAAGTAACATTTAAATTTTTTTCTGCACTTGAAGAAGGGAAAGTCATATTTTCTGTATCAGACAAATGAGCTGAAGAATTGTGAAGCTAATAAAAGCTTGAGATAGTTAAAAATCCTCCACAGATCCATCAAATATCTCTGCAGGGAAAAATCTATTGTACCTTTTTAGAAGAAACCACTAATAAAAAGTTTCACAGTGCTTAGTTTCAAAAACCACTGATGGGAATGGAGGGAGGTATAGATACAGGTTCAATCGAAGTAGCTCCCCAGAGGAATCAAGGAAAGTTCCTAGCTCTGAATAAAATAATGGACAGAAATAATGTTTCCATGATATACAGGGTAAGACACAGTTGTGGTATTTATCTCTTTAGAAGGCACCAATTTTTTTCTTCTAAACTATAAAAACTGTTAAGAGTATATGATCAGGATGAATCTGGTCTTATAGAAGTGAGAACGTATTTCAAGTTTGTTAGTAAAAAGATATTTAGTCAACTTGACAAAAGCTAATGTACAAATTTATTACAGGTTTAAGCAACTTATCATAAGTTAAAATATGCTCATATGCAGTTTCAGTGTATAATATTTTTTTTTAAAGATTTACTTATTTATGCACACAAGAGCTAGGGTACAGGCCTGAGTCGCGAGAAGTGAGAGATTCACCAGACAGAGCAGGGAGCAGAACAGGCAGACTGACCAAAACACACTGCTGAGGGGAGAGGCGGACAAGGCAGGAGAGGTCTGCCACACCATGTGGGTCCCCTCCCTGGCCTGTAGCAGGGTTCAAACTCGTGCTGCATTGGCTGCGGTTTGCTTCATAGTGTGTTGCTTAACCCACTGCGCCACCAGGGAGGCCCCTCAGTGTATAAATTTTAAGCACACCCCAAGAACCCATATGGGTAATTTAATACCCAAGACCCAAGTGGGAAAAAGTATAAGTATACATTTGCAAATTCAATAAAAGTAAATTTACATAGCTATTATATTAAAAGCAAGCTATCCCCTAACAATCAACTGCAAACAGCATGCATTAAATTTAGCAAGTTTGAAAGAACATTATCTTACATTAATGGTAGCACTTTATCCACAAGTATCCAAACACAAAATGGCACAACTCTCTTACACTTCAGAATTTCCCAATCCTTAAGAGTTATACATATGAGAAAGCATATCAAGTATTTACTAATTATAAAGACATAGCTCCTGCTTTTATACCAGGATATGTGCTGCATTTCTGTATTATTCCATGTAGAGGCATCAAAAATGGAAAATATATAAGCTTCTGAGTGCTTATGTAACAAATACTTCTAACAACCATATATAACAGAAGGCAGCAACTTGGAGCTGTTTAAATCATGGTACAGCTCCTCTGGCTGGAAGTGCCACTGAGCACCAGTGCTGAGACCACTGTATTTCACTGTCCATCTCCCTACATTCACCCAGCTCCCACTCAGGACCATGAGCACCTCTGAGACAGTAAACAGAAAAAACTCATTCTTCAACTTTGTTTGACCATATTAGTTCTGAGAGTTTGCCCAATCATGTGATTCAGCAAGGCTTCTGTTTTAATATTCTCCGTGTAGGAGAAATTTGGAATTGGAAAAAAATCAATGCCAAATGACACAGTGTTTAATACTAATGGTGAAGACCGTGAATCCTTCCAATTTTGCCCACCTGTGAAAGTTAAAGCTCAGACATAGGAACTCCAGGAAAGTAACGCTTGATAGAAATTGACCTTTATGAACACAGTGAGATTCTGGGATTTCGTGATCAAATAAAGAAGACAGCTACCAACCAATAGTTGACAACACAGATGCTCAGTTTGAAACCTTTATGAACACAGTGAGATTCTGGGATTTCGTGATCAAATAAAGAAGACAGCTACCAACCAATAGTTGACAACACGGATGCTCAGTAAGAAGAACTGAGAATTAGAGTTCTCTCTTTATTTACCAAGAATCTTATAAACATGTGTGCCTCTACTTCATGTCACCAACAGACCACTCTCTGAAGACACTTGATCTCTTTAACATAAAGAACCTTGACAGTGAGGTGAACATTATACCAATGACTGCTCAAACATATAAAATTTTTAAAAAGTGAATTACAGGAATTTAAGATGAAGCACATGAGTGAAATAGTCACCACTGGCATCCAGATACACCAGCTCCCACAATATGATAAAACTTGCTAAAACCAATGCTTCAGTAAGTAAGACATTTACCATCTGCTGTTATAGTAAATATGGATGAGGTAAAAGTTGAAAATAAGAGGGTCAAAGCTTATCAGTATCTTGGGGTGTTGTACAAATGGAAAATGAAAGCTACTATGACTCTGTAAGCTCCAGAAAATGCTCATTTGTGAAAATATGGAGGGATGTTTTAAAGCAGACCCACAACCTCCAGTCTCTTGTGCTCACTGCCAAAGATAACCATTATTCTGATTTCCATCTATTAGCTTTGTCTGTTTTTTAAACTTTACAGAAATGGAACTATACAGTATAGTATCTTGTGAATGGGTTCTTTCGTGTATACTTTAATTTTCCTTCTTGTAATGCGAAACACATAGCAAATTTAGCAAGTCAGGTAAGAAAGATGACCTCGAAGCTATCAAAACTTGAAATTTAAACCATAAATCATTCCCAACAGAAACTGCTTCTCAAGAAATAGAAATATCTAAGAAACTGATTTATTTAAAGACAAATACAGTGGCATTCCCCTACTGCAATGAAATTTCTAAAATTGATATCTTTGGTTACTTTCAGTTGGAGTAAATAAAGGCCCCAAAGTATCTCATTAAATATTATTCTTTCATCAGTAAATTTTGAATCTTAACTTTTTTAAAGACAAGACAAAATAAAGAGGAGAAATCAAAGAAATTTCAGGCCACAACTCTCTTAAAATTACACAGTATAGGGAACGGAAGAGAATGAAACAAGAGAAAGAAATCACACGCATCCACAGCTACTGCAGCACTAGTTCAATCCCCGACCAGAGAGGTGACCCACATGGCGCAGCAGACCTCTCCTGTCTCATCCACTGCTCTCAGCAGTTTAGTTCAGTCAATATGCCTGTTCTGCTTCCCACTCTGTGGCTGGTGACTCCTCTCAACCCCTCACACATCTGGCCTGTATCCCAGTTCTTGTATGCATAAATAAATCTTTAAAAAGAAAGAAAATCATACTTGCTCCTTTCCACGCACCTCACAGCAACCGTGAAGTCCATGTTTCCAGAACCAGCATATACCCAAAGACTGTTTCTTTTAAGTAGCTTCTATATAATACTAATACACACACACACACACACAAAACACACAAACACACACAGAGTCCTATCAGGAGGAGGAACACACACAAGAGGAACTGCATCAAGACTAATTTTTTTTGCCACCTTGAAACTACCCTTGAGAAGGTAAACGATATGAGAGCCTGTTATAAAATGATCTCTCCCACAAAAAAACTTTCTGTGCGTATACATAAAGGAAAAATTAACTACAGAAAATGCAAAGTGTTGGTTTTACAATGCTGTAATTTATTTAAATGTGTAAATAAATATGCAAGCGTTTAAACAGAGAGCCCATAAATATTAGTAACTTTTTCCATACCAAGCAGTTTACTAAATGCTGGGGAGAGAACATTCATCAGCACCTATACTTCCTACAGGGTCTGAAGTCTACCTCTTTAAATATGATGCCAAACACTGGGCATGTGGCCTCAAAGGAGTCACAATATTCCCTGATTAAATGATGCTCTGAAATCCTTGAGGCTCTAAGAAGATATGAAGGCTCTTCAGAAATGCTACCTAAGATAAAAAGAATACCTGGTTTTTTTGTTCAAAGCACTGTATATGGCAATAATCTTCGATACAATTTCACTTCTTTTAATTATGAAAAATAATTACTCAAGCTTCTCTTTTCACAGTCTCAAATATTTCTCTGACAACGTCCTATATAAAATAACTGAAATTAAATTCACCAAAATAGAAGAAAAAAGAGATAAAAAGCATGGTTTCCTGATTTCATAACAGCAAGGGAGAGGGAGGGTGTGCTGGAAGGCACAAGGGGGTGGGGGGAGGGTATCGAAACAACTAACTCAAATTTAAGAAAAAATTACCTTTTGGACCTCCCTGGTGGGTTGTGCGGTTTGAGCGCCGCACTGTGAAGCACCCACAGCACAGCAGCGCAAGTTCAACCCCTGACCAGGGAAGGGGCCCACATGGCATAGCAGACCTCTCCTGCCTCTCCTGCCTCACCTGCAGTGTATTTCAGTTGATCTACCTGTTCTGCTCCCCACTCTGCCTCTGGTGAAACCTCTCACCTCCCGCAACTCTGGCCTGTACCCCAGCTCTTGTGTTCATAAATAAACCTTAAAAAAAAAAAAAAAGTTTTTTTTTTTTTTAAATTACCTTTTAATCTAAAATTCATCATGGGAAGTTTCACCCCAAGAAAGTCCTTTTTTTTTTTAAAAGTTAAAAGGCTCTTTTAAATGGAATTAGAGTGACAAGTTAATTGTGGTACTCTACATGCAAAGGAAAGCAAGAAACAATTATTCATCCCTTTACTTAGTCTCTAAAACCTAAGCTCTTAGAGAATAGGGGTATGTTATAATCAAATTGTTTTCCACAGAGCACAGATTTTTTTTTAAATCTACACAGTATCAATTCTTTATATCTAAGGGGAGTAGACTAATTATTTAGACTATTTCCTATCTTGTAAGGCTCCCTTTTCCAAGTCAGCCACCTCAATGATGACAAGAAGTATTAAACTGGTGCATTATGAGCAAAGTTTATGTTTGCCCTTATTGCAGATGCGACCCTCAACACTTTAACAACCAATCCCACAAGGCTGTCCCATATGCAGAAACTAGTGGAAATGCCCCAAAACAATCATCCATAAAAATCCAACATTAAAAATGAAAGAGTCCAAAACAGTGATATTAAAGCAAAGTATAATATACCTCAAGGCGCATCCAAGATTCTCCATTCGAGTAATGGAGAAAGATAATTTTATGTTTAATTCTCCTTGTTCACTAAAGATAAGGGTGGGGTAAAGGTACAAAATAACGAGTTACTATACAAATTGTTTGAAAATTAAATACTTAAAGATTGTGATTAATGCTTACAATTATTTTATTGCTGGGATGAGTGACCAAAAAGTTTAGAGACCACTAGTGTAAAGTACTCCATCACTGCCCTGTCATTTTTGCCCACCCCTTCCACAATTTTAAGCTGTAAACTTTGATGGGGAGGTGGAGGAAGGGGCACTACTCCCAAACTTTTAAACAAACTAAAAGATGAATAACTCACTAGCAAGAATATATGCAGCTGCACAATAAAACACTAGCTCCAAGGTATCTGAATATTCACATTAAAAATATACATAACCTGGGCCTCCCTGGTGGTGCAAGGGGTTAATTCACAGTACTATGAAGCTATCCACAGCCACTGAAGCACGAGTTCAATCCCCAGCCAGGGAGATAACCTACATGGTGCAGCAGAGCTCTTCCTCTCACCCCCACACCTCTGACCCATTCTTGTATGCATAAACAAATCTTTTTAAGGGCCTCCCTGGTGGCGCAGTGGGTTAAGCAACACACTATGAAGCAAACCGCAACCACTGCAGCACGAGTTCAATCCCTGCTGCCGGCCAGGGAGGGGACCCACATGGTGCAGCAGACCTCTCCTGCTGTGCCCGCTGCTCCCCTCAGCAGTGTACTTCTGTTGATCTGCCTGTTCTGCTCCCGGCTCTGTCTGTGGTGAATCCTCTCACCCCCCCATACCTCTGGCCTGTACCCCAGTGCTTGTATGCATAAATAAATAAATCTTAAAAAAAAAAAATCTTTTTAAAAAATAAAACAGATATAACTTTTTGACTATATAACACCACTTTTTTGTATTTAGTCTAAGGAAACAGGACAATTGCATTTAAAAGTCAAAATCTCAGCACTATTTTTAAGAGAAAAATCAAAAATGTCCATTAACGGAATTGCAATAAACTATGATGCATCCATATCACATAACCCTACCAATTATGGAAACATCAATTTGTCATTTGAAATTTTTGTATTTAAGATTTTATTTGTTTATTCACACAAGACCTGGGGTACAGGCCAAAGGCACAGGTGGTGAGAGGATTCATCAGAGACAGAGTGGGAGCAGAACAGGCAGACAAACTGAAAGCCACTGCTGAGGGGGAGCAGCGGTCGAGGCAGGAGAGGTTTGCTGTGCCATGTGAGTCTCCTCCCTGGCCACGGATGGAACTCGTGGTGCAGTGACTGCAGAAGCTTCACAGTGTGGTGCTCAACCCCTGTGCTGCCAGGGAAACCCGAAAGTTATGTATTTAATAGATAATATATACAATATCAAAGTGAAATTATGGGCAATCCAACTTTCACTTTTTCTTCCAGGTTACCTCAATCTTGCTTTTTTGGTAGGATTTTTTTCTCCCACACTGAACACGTAGCTTCATAATCAGAAGTAATTTCAAAAATTCATTTTGAAATTAAAAATGAGTTTAAGACTTATTATTGCCCAACAGCATTTCCAAAACTCTTAAAAACACTCTACTTTGGCCCCCTTGAGGTTCATGGAATAAGTCTAAATACAATTACAGATTTTGCTTTATCTTATAGAAAAATTACATGCAAGGAACAATAAGAGACAAGAACTACTCTATTTAAAGTTAACCACTTTATCTTTATGACAGTTCTTTCTGTGTATTTTGGTATTTATCAATATAATTTCCCTACATTTTGCCAGATAATCTATGAATAATTCAGAAAACTAAATATTTTTATTTCTCTTCTGCAACTAAATTATAAAAGCACTAGCTACTAAAGAAATTAAGTTTCGTGCACAGAGGAATGAAATCAGGCAAGCCTGTTACTATCTCTCATATTAAAATTACTCTAAACATTGTATTTGCAACATGTTGACATTTTTTTGGTAATGCTTTTTAAAATCACACTGATATCATTACCATGTGACACTACCACTTGCCTTTTTTTTCCACTTGCCTTTTAGAAGACAGCCCTAAGACTCCTTGCCGCTACCAATCAACAGCACCACTTCAACATATCAAAATAGGTGAAATTTAGCAAGTCTATTTCAAGTGCAAACCTTGGCACAAATGTGAGCTATCCCAGATCCCTCCTGAAGTTCCTGCAACACTATTCCTATTGTCAAAAGGGCCCCAGATGATGATACAAGCACTGAAAGGTTTCTCTAAGCAGAGAACAGAAGCAGGAATCTTTTCTGTTACTGTATCAGTGACACAGGTAAATTCTGCACTTGACAACACCAGGTTTACCAGTGTTTCACAAGCCAACTCATCCCCCAAAATACAACATGATTCTAGGGCCTTCCTGGTGGTGCAAGAGTTAAAGTCTCAGCACTATCAAGCTCTCACCAGCCACTGAAGTACGAATTCAATCCCCAAATAGGACATGGCACAGCAGACCTCTCCTGTTTCGCTGCTTCTTCCCCCACTTCTTCCCTCAGCAATGTATTTCAGTGGATCCAGCTATTCTGTTTCCCACTGTCCTGGTGAATCCTCTCACCCCCAGCACCTCTGGCCTACACCCCAGTTCTTATATGCATAAATAAATCTTAAAAAAGAAAAATACAATAAGATTCTAGTATCATTTCCTTAGTATTATTTAGATTTAGACTGTGATGTAGAGAAGTTGTCTTCTGTTTAATGAGAGAATTGAAGCCCAGAGAGGTTACAAGACTTGTCAGAAACAATACAGCTAATAAGCAACATAACCCAAGCTTGATCCTAGGTCTTACTGGTCAACAGTATAACAATTTTCTCTTGCTACAATTTTCATTTTGAACATCTGACACAAATATGAACTTAAAAGGTATGTTAAGGGGCCTCCCCGGTGGCGCAGTGGGTTAAGCCAACACACTATGAAGCAGACCGCAGCCACTGCAGCACGAGTTCGATCCCTGCTGCCGGCCGGGGGGCGGGACCCACATGGCGCAGCAGACCTCTCCTGCTGTGCCCGCTGCTCCCCTCAGCAGTGTACTTCCATTGATCTGCCTGTTCTGCTCCCCGCTCTCTGTGGTGAATCCTCTCACCGCCCCCCCCTCTGGCCTGTACCCCAGCTCTTGTATGCATAAATAAATATTTTAAAAAAGATATACAATTGCTTTTTAAAAAAAAAAAAAAAGGTATGTTAAGTTTCTAGGTATAAAAGATAAAAGCTACTTAACCTGGCGGTGGGAAAACCATGAAAGCCTATCAACTTAACCAAAGAACATGAAAATACTAATACAAAAACGTATGCACATCTACATTTATAGTAGCATTATTCACAACAGCTAAAACATGCAATCAACCTAATGCCCGTTAATAGATGACTAAACAAAGAAAATGTGGTATGTATACTCAGTGGAATACCACTCAGCTATTAAAAAAGAGGAAATAATGCCTTTTGAGACAAAATAATAGATCTTGAGGCGATTATGCTAAGTGAAATAAATCAGAAAATGAAAGACAATTAACTGGATGGTTCCATTCATTTATGTAACATAACTATAACCATAAGCAAAGAAAGCAAACTGACAAAACACAACAAAATAATTCCTAGACTCTGAAAAGTGGTGGAGGATGAGGGGAGAAAGTAATCGTGTATTGACACTGGAGTAAAGGATGAGTGGGGCTTGTGCACATGGTGAGGTAAAAGCTGTACTTACAAAATTATAGTTATGCACATGAATGGAAAAATCAATAAAATTGGGTTTTTAAACCAAATCATAAAATTAAGATAAAAATATCAATGAATAGTAACAAGTTTGGCAGCCTCTAAAATTATTTGGTAATCCCAGCTCAATATGGATGTGATCTCATATTTTCTCTTAAACTAATGTTTCACTCATAATTACAATATTGGGTGGTCTCTGAGACTCAACTTATCATATAATAGCACAAATTCTTCCCAAACCACTCTTAATCTTACGGCTTTATATTACATTATAAAGTTCTCTGTGTGAAATCCGTTTTGATTTCAACACTAAGAGCGTTACAACAGCATAAGCATGTTGTTTCTGCACAACACTTGCAACATTCACTCAATTTCTAGGGTATGTTGGACACTGTCTAAAATCCAAGAAAGAATGTTCGTGATAGTTTTCCTCAATTAAAAAGATTCACGGACATGTGTCAATTGACTACAAAAGGAAATAACTGTAAATTATTTAAAATTTGCAAAATCCAGCTAGAGAATCAATATCTATAGGCCTTAACTGTATAGACGAGGACACTGAGGCCCAGAAATCAAAAGTGACAGTCATGAGCAGTCACACAGTTATTTAAAGACACAAAAACTGCCAATCTAGAGCTTCCCATTGCTCTAAATGCTGCTACATTTAACAAAAAGTGCACCTAAAAAAAGGTCACAAATACCTAAAATAATTAAGATACATTTAAGACCCAAGATTTAGGGAACACTAGTCAAAAGCACAATGATAGTTTTTTAGAAAATAGAATCTCTTGAAGGCATCTCAAAGTTCCAAATCACATATATTAAAAATTGGCTCTGATCCAATATACATTACCAAGTATCTTCTAAAAGCCATAGATGCTCTTTTTCCCATCTCAATATTATTCATTTATTCAACAAATATCTGAGAGAAAAGTATATACAGAAAACTATGCTAGGTACCTCAAGGAACAGAACAGTTAAGAACTCTTATTCTTGCCACCAACAACTGGGTACACTTGTTTAAAATACTATTTATGATTTGGCAGAATATTTACCAAACTCCTTCACATAACCCCACATCACTATAACAACATTTTTTTCCCTCTCTTCCAAACTTATAATAAATCTCACCACACCCACCCACTCTGCAGTAAAAATACTTCCTTTGGTAATGCAGCATTCCACTTTATTACAAAAGGTGTTAACCAGAACTATAGCAGATTTTAAAACTGACTTGACCACTCCTCATGACCCAGAGCAAATTTCAAGAACTTTTTGTAATCCACAGCAAACCTTCCTGGTTCACAACCCTGGTCTCAAATACCCACCCTACCCTCCACTTACTATACTAGAAAACCTGAGTTAGGTGGGTTAGCAGCAACCAAGATATTGGGATGTTGGAAAGCATTTTCAGTGGATCCCTGTGAACCAGAAACACTGTCTCCTACTCTTCTTTCTCTGAATTCTTTGATCTAGCTCTAGCTATACCTCCAGTCAAGTAGCATCCAATTTTATCAAGTATGTTCCTGAAGACTTGCACAAATAACTTTCAGTAACAAATCTGTTTCCCCTACATAAATCCACTACATTTTAAAGGATACTTAATTTTCAACTTTAAATTTCTCAGACTCCCCCTTCTTCCCTCCCCTTCCAATTCTACAATATCTAGAAAGAATTAAAAGCACTCTCAGAAGTTGTAATTAATGCGGATCTTTTGGAATACCAAAGGTGACCTAAAGCAGTTCACAAACCTGGCTGACCAGAATCATTCAGGGAGCTTTGTTGAGGATGGATTCCCAGGCCCCACCCTCAGGTTTTAATTCACCAGGTCCTCCAAGAGGCCCAGGAATCAACATTTCAAGCAGTCCATTATGTTTCTGATGGCCAGTCTTTAACTAGGCAATCACCGAACTAATGAACCTGGCCTACAAGCTGAGAAACTAGTCTCCTATGGCTGCCCATTAACTAACTACAAGTGGGGCTGCACCACAGCGCTAGTCACTTCAACTGCCCTGGGTCAACTGAAAATGAGGAAAGTAATTAGAGCTGAAAGAGGCCTTTATAGACAGCCAATGTAAAATTCTAGAACCCTCCCAACTTAGTTTATTATCCCAAACTGTACTGGGCTTCTTCAAAACAGTTTCACTCTGTAATCTCAACTACCCACCCAAGTCACTGGTCACAAAAGGAAAAGACGGTTCTGCATGCCACCAACACATCTGACTTTGTCTCTGGGCAGAAACACCGCCGACCATATCGCTTGTCCTAAAATTGCCTTGAATTTTAAGAGGGACGATCCCTGTCACCTCTCCGCGGAAAAAACACATTTTTTTACATTAAAAAAAAAAATCATCTCGTGTAATTCAACCCCGGCTTCTCGTGCCATCATCGTCCACACTATGAGAAACTAAGTGGAACCTCAACCAGAAGAGTGTGCCCGCTGTTACTAGAATTTAGGCCTTGCAGGAGACACCCGACCAGCAGATCCCAGAGGAGTTTATTAACGTGGCCATAACATTTACTCCAAAATCTAGGGCTGAGTTTTCCGATCCAAAGGTACAAACAAAATTATCTTAGGGGTGCCGAGATGCAATTCATCGAGCAGCACAATTTCCACCTGGGGAAAACAATACTGTACTCTTTCGCGAAGCTGTTTGTTTCACCAGCGTTCCCCGAGTTCTCTCGGAAGCAGCCCCCTCCCCAGCTCCACCCCACCCCCCCGAACTACCAGGTCAGGAGGATGTGCGGCCGCAGCCAGGCGGCCACTCCTCCTTCCCACAAGTCCCGGGCCCGCACTGCTCGCCCCGGGGGCTCCGCTGGCCCCGGACCTCTGGCCTCTCGCCTCGGACCCGGTCAGGGGCGAGGGGCGCACTCCCTCCCGGGCATATCCCGGGGCGCTCCAGCGGCATCGCCTCTCACCCCTAACCCTTTCAGCTGTCCCAGCCAGGTCCGGGAAGGCTGCCCGGGCCCCCGCCTCCACCGCGACGAGGGTCCGGGCCAAGCTTGGCCGCCGCGCTCCCAGTCCCCGCACCTCCGCTGGCCGGCAGGGCCGCCGCCTGGGACAACCCTCCCAGAGCCACGCACACCGTCCCCAGGCCCCCGCCGGCCGCCGCCTCCTAGACGGTGACAGCAGCCGCGCTGGGGCCGAGGCCGGCCCCTCCTCCAGCTCCTCCTCATCCCCGGAGGAGAAAGGGGGGGTAGAGACAGGGGGGATTTCTTACCGGGCGGCAGGACATGGCGAGGCCAGCCACGGCACGGCCTCCTCCGCCACCCCTCGAGGCTCCCAGCCAGGGCCGGCGGGGGGCAGCGCCTGGGCCGCTGGAGCGTCTTGTCCGGCTGCTCCTCCGCCGCCGCCGCCTTCTCACAACCACAACAACATGGCGGCAGCGGCCACACAGAGCGCGCACCCGACGCCGAGCCGGGCCTCGAACGGGGGCGCGCGCGCACGCTCGGGCTCTCAGCCCGCGGTAGGGGAAGAGTGGGCGGGGTTGCTTTGGGCACGCCCCTCAGTGGGCGGGGCTTAAGCTCAGCGGCCTGCCCAAGACAGGCAAGAGGCTGGCTGAGAACCCCAGCTGGAGAAAAGGAGAAACAGGTGCAATATGCGGGGAGAAAACCAAAGGTGTTCTACAGATTTCAGAGACTCATCTTTTCCGAACTTTCAACTGAAGCAGTGGTGAGGCTAAAACTAATATCATACATATATAGTATTCTCAAGGTTCTACTAAGACTGCAATTTCAAACTGCTTAAAGTGAAGCTCAGCAGAAGAGTTTTCAAAATAACCTATCCACGATAGCCTGCAAGAAGAGTTTTCTACACCAGGACTGAATTACCGCCTCAGAGTTGGATTTCAAAATTATTCCCTTGACTTTCTGGAAAATAGCCGAGAGAACCAGTCAAATGAACTCCACGTTGCATTTTGTTATGTTGTTTCTCCCACAGCACCCTCTGTGATTATTTTTCATGTTTGTCTGTCTATCCCATTCCAATGTAAAAGGTACTTGAAGATAAGAATCTGGAGGCCTCCCTGGCGGCACAGTGGGTTAAAAGCAACACACTATGAAGCAAACTACAGTCTCTGCAGCACAAGTTCGATCCCTGCCTACGGCCAGGGAGGGGACCCACTTGGCACAGCAGACCTCTCCTGCCTCCCCTGCTGCTCCCCTCAGCAGTGTTTCAGTCAGTCTGCCTGTTCTGCTCCCCACTCTGTCTCTAGTGAATCCTCTCACCGCCCTGGACTCTGGCCTGTACCCCAGCTCTTGTATGCATAAATAAATAAATCTTAAAAGAAAAAAAAAGATAAGGATCTGGTTCTATTATGGCTTTATTCCCAGCACCTAGAAGTGTGTTTGACAATAGTAGGCACTCGCATTTCTTCACTAACTAGTAGTTCATACTTATTTATACAGCTCATCTAATTGAATCTTCACAATTTTAACAGGTAGATACTGCTCTTCTCTTTGTTTAACAACTAAAGAAACTACAAACCAGAGTAAGGTGCACTGAGACAAAGCTTAAACCCAACAGACAACAAAAACTATGCTCTCACCCACTAGGTTGTACTGCTGACTTCACGGCATTGTTGCCTGACATAAAATTCCAAGCAAAAAATTACAGGAGTTCAAAGTCAGGAAAGGTTTTGCTGTACTACACAGAAACAGGTGTGCTTCCTTTCTGGAACTGTTATAAAGCAGCTGGTTGTGTTTCTTTTCACCATGGCTTCCAGAAAGAAGCCCAGGGCTAAATTTGAAGCTCAATGGTGACCTTCAGTTCCAAATATTAAAGGTGGTTTTCCCTCCTGTCTCAGCTTTGCACCTTTATTAACTTTTACACTCTGATTTCCCTTCTCTATTATATGATGATAACCTTTAAGGAATGAGCAAGGGAAAAGTACTCAAACAAACCAACTTTTTTTAATCAGATAAAACAAGTTTCCATCCTTATGAGCAGAAATTCAGCTACCCAGTCCTCTCTTCTGGAAAAACCCGAAAGATGGGTTGCCATACTTGGGTAGCTTTTCACTAGGTGGAAACTAGCACCATTCTCCAGAACAGCCAGGTATAGGCTGGCTAGTGCCCAAAAGGGTGGCTGAGGGAAAAATTTCAGTTGATAGACTATGGAAAGAAACCTCACATCTCCCCAGGAACCTGCAGAGAGAGAACACACTGTTGACATATCACTTTGACCTGTTTTTAAATGGGATGTTACTTTATCTGCCATTTAACTGGAGCTGAGGAATGTTTAACTGAGTCCTCAAGTAGTATAGAAAGCGATTTCTCTGTGTCCTTGAAATCACTATATGTGCCTTCTCTTCGTAGTGCTACAATTTCACCTTAATTGTGCCACATTATGTGAGTGTTTTACATGTACATTTAATGTAATCTTAACAACCCTAAGAGCTGGTATTTTTTAACTCTCCCCTATGGAAAGATGAAAAGGTCAGGATTTGAACCAAGACATATATTCCAAAAGCATACTTTCAACTTCAAACTACACCTCATCCCCACCACTGCTCACGTTAAGGCAGGCCTCGGTGAATTTTCTCTAAATAAGAAAGAGAAAACTGCCATGTAACCTTGAATACTCATTTCTTTTTAGATATATACATTTATGCATACAAGAACTGGGGTACAACCAGAGGTGGGGGCAGTGAGAAGATTCACCAGAGACAGAGGAGGAACAGAACAGGCAGACTGACTGAAAGATACTGCTGAGGGGAGCAGTGGGCAAGGCAGGAGAGGTCTGCTGTGCCATGTGGGTCACCTCCCTGGCCAGCAACAGGGATCAAACTTGTGCTACAGTGGCTATTCATAACGTGTTGCTTAACCCATTGTGCCCCCAGGAAGGCCCCTGAGAACTCATTCTTGAAGAATGCAATGGAAAGAAGGCTGATCTGACTCTAAAGATGTAAATTTGAATATTGGTGTCTCAATGTACTTGTTCCTTACTTCCTTTTTATATGCCTCAGTTTTCTCATCTGCCCTATGGAATTTTAATCACTACTTTGTTCACCTCACAGAGGTGTATACTATTTCTTTAAGATAATGAGTTGGAAAACTTTTTCTTTTAAGATTTATTTATTTATGCATACAAGAGCTGGGGTACAGGCCAGAGTCCAGGGCGGTGAGAGGATTCACTAGAGACAGAGTGGGGAGCAGAACAGGCAGACTGACTGAAACACACTGCAGAGAGGAGCAGCGCGAGAGACAGGAGAGGTCTGCTGTGCCATGTGGGTCCCCTCCCTGGCCGTAGGCAGGGATCGAACTTGTGCTGCAGTGACTGCGATTTGCTTTGTACTGCATTACTTAAGCCACTGCGCCACCAGGGAGGCCCTGGAAAACTTTTTGTACACTATGAAAAACCAAACCAATGGATAGGATTCTATGGGTTTCGGCTGAAAATAAGACCTAAACTTTGGTGGTGTGTCAAGAGGAGAGAAAACCAATCCAGTTTCAGTGAAGGCTTGTTGCTGCCCTATTTCTCAATGGAAGGGGCCCCTTCTATCTGCCTGCCCTTTCTTCCCTCCTCTTGTTACCCTTTCCATTTCCTTCCCCCCACCTGCTATTTTCAAAGCTTAACATGTTCTTCCAACTGCTGGGGATTCTTTGAAGTAGGCTAAGACAAATGGAAAGGTTGATTGATGGAGGCTTCCCAAGGTCACACAGGGTCCCCAGAAGGCCGGAGTCCCTCAAGCCCCCAAAATGTAGACTTCCCAACACAAGATCTGCTACTTAGTGATAAAAGTCACTTCCCCCTGTGGCCTGCCTGGTGGCACAGGGCTTGAGCTCCGCACTGTGGGGCTTCCGCAGCCACTGCAGTGCGAGTTCAATCCCCAGCCAGGGAGGGGACCCACATGGCACAGCAGATCTCTCCTGCCTTTCCCACTGCTCCCCTCAGCAGTGTATTTCTGTGGATCTGCCTGTTCTGCTCCCCACTCTGTCTCTGGTAAATCCTCTCACCTGCCCCCCCCACCCCAGCCTGTATCCCAGTTCTTATATGTATAAATAAATAAAGTCTTTCTAAAAAAAATGTCACTTTCCCTTCTGTGAACACTTTGGGTGAATTACCGCCAAACTCTCATAGCTCTTCAGCATCATATTGGCTTTCCAACCCAGCTATCACAGAGAGATAACTTCAGTTCTCAAACTTCAAAGAACTGTTTGCCCAGAGTCAGATAGAAACTAGAATTGGACCCACATGCGTGTGGTGCAAACTCTCCAAGGATTTTCCAGGCACTGTATTGCATTCTTAATGCCAGAGTAGGTCAGCTCAACTCCAATTCCTCATAGAGCAATGGTTCTCTAAGTGTGGTCCATAGGTCTGGGGAGCCCTGAGACATTTTCCAGCTGGGTCAAAAATGGGTCATAATAATACTAAGTAATGATTTACTGGGGGCCTCCCTGGTGGCACAGCGGGTTGAGCGCTGCACTGTGAAGCAGTCCCAACACAGCAGTGCGAGTTCAATCCCCAGCCAGGGAGCTGACCCACATGGCACAGCAGACCTCTCCTGCCTCACCCACTGCTCCCCTCAACAGTGTATTTCAGTCGATCTGCCTGTTCTGCTCCCCACTCTGTCTCTGGTGAATCTGCTTACCTCCCACGACTCTGGCCTGTACCCCAGCCTTTGTATGCATAAATAAATGAATCTTTTAAAAAAGTAAAGAGAAATGACTTACTTGTTTTACTGCATTGACATTTTCACTGATGGTGCAAAAGCAGTGGTGGTAGAAATGTCACAAAATAAGTACCTTCTAACAGCCATCATATTCTTCATTAATAGCCATCAGAACCTTCACTAACATGCACCGGGAGTACACAAAATGGGACTTTCTCTTAAGGATGTGAGAAAGCATGAAAAAGCCTAGACCTTTGAATACAAATCTTTTTAAGATTCACCATGACAAAAATGGAAGTTATGCATAAAACACGTTTTCACTTTTTTATTGAGGTGAAATTCATGTAACATAAAATTACCATTTTAAAGTGGAAAATTCAGTGGCATTTAGTATATTCACAAGATTGGGCAATCACCACCTTTATTGAATTCCAAAATATGACCATATCTCTAAAATAAAA
This sequence comes from Galemys pyrenaicus, assembly GCA_019455555.1. NCBI lineage: Eukaryota > Metazoa > Chordata > Mammalia > Eulipotyphla > Talpidae > Galemys > Galemys pyrenaicus. The sequence goes on along the minus strand of JAGFMF010011483.1, from coordinate 999,923 downwards.
CCCTACAACTATGAAGAAGTTACTCTGTGCATAAAAAGCACTTTTGCTCTGTGCGGGAGTAAGAGAAAACACACAACTGTTTGAGTTGCAAACTGAACCTGCCTCTTTCTTTTTTATAGATTTATTTTATTTATTTATTTATTTATTTATTTATTTATTTATTTATTTATTTATTTATTTATTTATTTATGCATACAAGAACAGGGGTGTAGCCCAAAGGAGGAGGGGGGGTTAGGGAGGGATGGAGTTTTAGAGGATTTACCAGAGACAAAATGGGGGGCAGAACAGTTGAATCCACTAAAATACACTGCTGAGGGGAGCAGCGGGCGGGACAGAAGAAGTCTGCTGTGCCATGTGGGTCAGCTCCCTGGCCCAGGATCCAACTGGTGCTATAGCTGCTGCCAATAGCTTCATAGTACTGAGACTTAACCCCTTGCATTACCAGGGAGGCCCCCTTCTTTTAAGGATAAAAGGTTATCTAAAACTATTTTTAGGACCTCCCTGGTGGCGCAGTGGGTTGAGCAACACACTATGAAGCAAACCACAGCCACTGCAGCACGAGTTCGATCCCTGCTGCCGGCCAGGGAGGGGACCCACATGGCGTAGCAGACCTCACCTGTCTGCTCAGCACTGTATTTCAGTCAGTCTACCTGTTGTGCTCCCTACTCTGTCTCTGGAGAATCCTCTCTCTCCTTCCCTCACACCTCTGGCTTACACCCCAGTTCTTGTATGCATAAATGATTAAAGCGGGGCCTCCCTGGTGGCGCAGTGGGTTAAGCAACGCACTATGAAGCAGATCGCAGCCACTGCAGCACAAGTTCGATCCCTGCTGCCGGCCAGGGCGGGGGGACCCACATGGCGCAGCAGACCTCTCCTGCTGTGCCCGCTGCTCCCCTCAGCAGTGTACTTCCGTTGATCTGTCTGTTCTGCTCCCTGCTCTCTGTGGTGAATCCTCTCACCCCCCACACCTCTGGCCTGTACCCCAGTGCTTGTATGCATAAATAAATAAATCTTTAAAAAAAAAATAAAAAATAAAAAAATAAAAATAAAATAAATGATTAAAGCTTTTTTTAAAAATGAGCAGGTTTTTTTTTTTCCTCAAAAATGTATGAACTGAATTTGTCACTTCAAGTAAAAGAACTGATAGTATTTGTTACCAATGATACAATTCAAACTTGATTTAAATTTTGGAAAATTGAAATGTTCTATCAGGAACTTGACAGGTTTCCAACATGTCTTCTCTGCTTTGGCTGGTAGCAATATTAACAAGAGTGAACTCTGGTATTGTACACTAAAATATACCAATATTTGGAAGAGCTGCATAACTCAGTGAACCCATATTTTCCAAATGATTATTTCCAAATGATTAAATCATGCATGTATAAAATATTCATTCCAAGTGGAAGATAAACCAACAGATTCTAGTGTAACTGAGTTCAGAAACTGTCACTCCTGTATTTATGCAAACAAACTTTTTTTTTAAAGATTTATTTATGTATGCACACAAGCACTGGGGTACAGGCCAGAGGTGTGGGGGGTGAGAGGATTCACCACAGACAGAGCNGGGAGCAGAACAGGCAGATCAACAGAAGTACACTGCTGAGGGGAGCAGCGGGCACAGCAGGAGAGGTCTGCCACACCATGTGGGTCCCCTCTCGGCAGGCAGCAGGGATCGAACTGGTGCTGCAGTGGCTGTGGTTTGCTTCATAGTGTGTTGCTTAACCCACTGCGCCACCAGGGAGGCCCTATGCAAACAAACTTTAAGAAAACTACTTGTCAAATTTTGGTGTATAATCAAAAAAAAAAAAAAAACCAAAATTATGTCAGTTATATGAGCCTGGATTGTCTTCATGTATTTCAACTGAAACAAATTGCCACAGATCAAATACAGAAGCAGCTTTGAGAATGCAGAAATCTTCTAGTAAGTTGAAGATTAATAAAAATAATGCCATTCTCACTAACTTTCATTTTTGTTTGGAGAACTATCATTGTTTTTCATTAAAATACTCATGTTAGCAAGTCATAACTTCATTATTTTTTAAATAACATTATTTTTGAGATTTAATAAAATAACATTATCCATTCTACTTTGGAACAAGGTAACTAATAACTTACATCAACAAAAGCTCTTGTATAGGCTCAAACTGACAAGTTTGAGAAACACTGATACAAAGTATTCGTAGGAGGAGGTCTCCCAGTTGGCACAGGGGCTAAAGTCTGAGCACTATCAAGCCATCATCAGCCACCTCAGCATGAGTTGGATCCCTGGCCAGGGAGCTGGCCCACACGGCGCAGCAGACCTCTCCTGTCTCACCCACTGCTCCCCTCAGCAATGAATTTCAGGGGATCTACCTGTTCTGTTCCTCACTCTGTCTCTGGTGAATCCATTCACCACCCCAGTTCTTGTATGCATAAATAAATTTTAAAAATAAATATTTTTTTTAAAAAAGTATTCATTAGAGCCTCTCAACCACAAAATCACTTTTAGTTGGCATGTGAGTTTTTTAATTTAAATAATTACGTTCAACATATATTTGGTAATATATAACAGATTAAACTTAGTATGATAAATATTTTTTGTTAAGATAAAGTTAAATAAATTTATGTAAAATGATGAATTGATTCTAGAAAAAAATACAAAATGAGTATCAGTACAAAGTTAATTATGGCAGGAATTTGTGAGAATAATATCCAAATGACTAGACTTTGGGAAACACTCAAATAGTGTCTGTGTTACAGGGCAGGGAGAGGAGCACCCAGAACCCCCAAACCTGCCCTCTCTGAATGGGTTCTGCCATCCGCCACATTAAGACAAACATATAAAACCTTTAATGGAAAAGAACTTTAATACAACTAGGGTACAATAAAGAAAGAACAAAGAATATAGTTACTAAGTTGAGCATCCAAAGTTACCCATCTCCTTGAGGGTAAAAGTTCAGCCAAATGGGATTGGCCCTAAGCAAGGCCCAAAAGTCTGCCACACGTCTAAAGGACCTTTCAGTAGAGACCCATAGAAAAGGGTCAGAAAGAGTCAGACAAATCTGGGAGGAAAAGAGCAAAATCAAAATCAAGATGACAGTTGCCATTGTTAACCTCCCCAAGGGTCTCTCACCCACATCTGTTCCAACCAGTCCAAGACCAAAAAGCAAGCACAGTTTCTTCACATGTCTCTGCTCCACGTGCCTCCTCCAGGTCTCCTTGCTGCTCTCCATCTTCCTTCCTTCCTTCTCTCTACTCTGCAGAAATCTTCTTTTCCTCTTCAGCTCCACCCACTTAGGGCGGAACCAAGATTTTGGAACTTCCCCTTTTCCTGGGACCACCCTGACCACCCTGTTACATCTGCACTTTTCAATTCGGCAGACCTGCCACCATACCTTACTGTGTTTGTGGGTGACTTCAACTGAAAGATGGATTACTGAGTTAACACATGCAGATCAGAACTCAGATTCTCCTCCCAGGGAGTGGACCCAGCAGCCCCTTGTCAGGAAAAGCCTGCTGCTAAGGGAAGTAGGGAGCCTGAATTCCTAATCCAGCTGAGTCATTGACTAGATGCCTGATCTGACCCCACCCTCAGGGCCTCAGTTTTCTCACCTAGAAAATGACAGAGTAGAAAGCCATCCTCTCCCTGAAACCTCCCAGTCCTACAACCATCCTCTGATTAAAGGATCCAACCGCATCTTGTTTGAACATTGCGTCAGAGAATCACAGAATGGCAGCTGGAAAGGTGCCAAGAGCTCCACATGTTTCCCTGGCATCCCTTCCCCCATCTCATAAATAAAGAACCTGCGGCAGAGAGAGATTAAGAGTTGAGCAGTGACTTGCTCAGTCTTGGGGGAGGTGGGGTGCTGGGTTGACAGGTAATTGCCCCAGGGTCCTGTGGGGGAAATGAGAGACTTCCTCTGCAATTTCATAAATGATTTAGGTATTTAGTGGTTTAACCACTGCACCTTAACAAATAACCTGCATTTCCACTGGAGATACAAATCCCACTTCAGCTTGTGAAAATCAATGCTGTTGGTGGTTAACGCCATGTTAACAGGATGGATGGATCACTTTGAACTACTAACTAAATTCACCTTTAAAAGGTCAGGTGCTCCCTCCAAATCTCTCAGGGAAGGCAGAGGAAATGCAATTGATAAGAGGATAGAAAGGGATGAGGAAATAACCATGGGATGGGAGGGGGGGCCCACTCTTTCTCTATATTTCCCCTCCCTGTCTCCTCCCTCACCTCTCTCTACCCTCTGATATAAAACAACACATCCCTCTCTGCATTCAGCTGGCCCTACCCAAATCTTCCCTGCAGCCTGGGCCAGCTCACCGCCACAAATAGAATCAGAATCTACTGAAAATAGCTCCTCCTTCTTTCTGCCCAGAGTTTCCAAGTGCTTGCAGGGACACCCTGCCCCCACCCCACCGGGCAAGACTCAAGTAGAGGGACACTAAGGTCACAGTTCGGGACCATCTCAGGAACAACCATCCCACTAATAGCTGACCCTTAGAAGTCATGCATTTGCTCCAGGCATTTTATTTTTATGTGTACAAGAGCTTGGGTACAGGCCACAGGTGTGGGAGGTGAGAGGATTCACCAGAGACAGAGTAAGGAGCAGAACAGGCAGATCCACTGAAATGCAGTGCTGAGGGGAGCAGCGGGCGAGGCAGGAGCGGTCTGCTGTGCCATGTGGGTCCCCTCCCTGTTCGGGGATCGAACTTGTGCTGCTGTGCCGTGGATGCTTCACAGCACGGCGCTCAACCTGCTGCGCTACCAGGGAGACCCGAGGGTCCAGGCATTTAATCGCAGTATATAAACTTCGAGGGGTGAGGTGCTCGCCTAGGGCACCCACACAGCCCTGGGAGGTGGAACGGAAGTCCACATGGTTAGCCGCTAACTCCTCTCTCAATGCAAGGCCACTGCACAAGCTAACTAGCTCCAGATTCCCAACATTGTGGGGAACTCAAATCCCCTAGACCTTCTTGGGCAGTTAGGGAAACTGAGTCCCAGAGAGAGGAAAGTCTCAGTAAGTGAATCAAGTACCCGGTCTCAGCTCAGGAGCCAATGGTTTTTGCAGAGGTGGAAGCAAACAGAGACTCCCTTGTTCTTTTACGTTGACGTCCTATGGGTCTTTTTCTTTTTCTTTTTTTTCTTTTCTTCATATTTTGGCCTCCCATTTCCCACCAGAGCAGAGAGCATGCCCCAGACACCCATCTAGCAGTCAAGCATCCTGAAATTACCTCTTCTTCCCCCTCTGCTTAGGGTATTTAATGTTCTAGGGGAAGAGAGCAAACAGCAGGGCATAAATCATGGGTGACACAGACTGGCTTTCTCCTTTGCTGCATATGAAGCACTCTGGACCCAGCAAGAGCAGAGAATTATCAGGGACTTGCTGGCTCATTTAAATTCAAAGTCCAAAGGCACATTTCTGCTACCCCTGAGAGTCAGATAAATTTTCCTCTACCCTGAGATCCCATTTGTTATAAAATAATTCTCTAAAATAGTCTTAACCTCTGTGGTGATGACAAGAAAGACTATAATGAAGCCATGGAAGCTCTGCTAGAGAGGAATTAAGTTCTTTAAAAAGTGGTCAAGGAGTATGAAAAAGAATCTCACACCTGTTTTATTCCCAACCCCTCCATACTTCTACAAATTGTGCCAGGTTGCCTCAGTTTCCCAAAGTGTCTGAGAACTGAGGGGTGCAAAGAGTTCCCATACTTACTGCAAATGTTTGTTAAGTACCACCTACTTGCTATGTGACCAAGTTCTATAGGTGCAGCAATGAATAAGATAAAAACAATCCCTGGGCCTCCCTGGTGGCGCAGTGGGTTAAGCAACGCACTATGAAGCAAACCGCAGTCACTGCAGCACGAGTTCGATCCCTGCTGCCGGCCAGGGAAGGGCCCCACATGGCGCGGCAGACCTCTTCTGCTGTGCCCGCTGCTCCCCTCAGCAGTGTGTTTCAGTCAGTCTGCCTGTTCTGCTCCCTGCTCTGTCTGTGGTGAATCCTCTCGCCTCCCCACACACCTGTGGCCTGTACCCCAGTGCTTGTGTGCATAAATAAATAAATCTTAAAAAAAAAAAAATCCCTGCCCTCCTGGGGCTTTTAGTATAGTCTAATAGACAAGATAAAGTTAGTAGAAGACCAGGCAAGTGCCTGATAGAGAAGATACAGAATTTATAGCAGTAGTTATGCAGGAAACCTGCCCCAGACTTATGGTGATCCAAGTCATTTTGATAGCGAGATTGCAAGGGAAGGTAGGAGTTAATCAGACAAAAGTCAAGAGAAAGGGTAAGGGGGGGTGGGGAGGGTACATGGCGGGGAGGGTTGGGAAGAACAGCACAAAAACCCAGAGGTGAAAGAGAGCTGACCTATTCATTAAGCCAACCAACTGGAGCAAGAACCGGTTTATTTGGGCATCTTTCTGCGAAGCAGATTTACCATGCTGAGACTAGAATGATGCTGAAATCCTGTGATTTAATGTTATGGTCATCATAGAATGCAGGCTGGATTCCATAATGCTTGTTTTAATATTATGAATTCCTTCATCAGCACCTCTAGGAAATAATCAACCCTGTTCCAACAAGTCTCTGGATGTTGGCAAATCCTTTCGTTGGACCTGATCCATGTGTCTCCTTAAATCCTACATTCTTGACTTTTTAAGGTTGAGTCTTCTGTCTAACCCTGACCCACCCCATCCTTCATCAGGGCGTACATGACATAAAAGAGCAGTCGGAGTGGTATGGAGGCCCCTGTCTTTCTGGGAAACCAGAGCATTATATCCAAGGAGAGGAAAAAATAAAGCCCTAACATCCTCTACCCCTGTCCAACGGGATACCAGATTGCCAAAAAATGTCTCAGTGGGAAATATGGCTCTAAAGGCAGGAAACGGGATCAGAAATGCAGCTGAACATTAATCTCTACTTTAAATGTTTTTTTTTAAGACTTATTTATTTATGCATACAAGAGCTGGGGTACAGGCCAGAGTCCGGGGAGATGAGAGGATTCACCAGAGACAGAGTGGGGAACAGAACAGGCAGATGGACTGAAACACACTGCTGAGGGGAGCAGCAGGCAAGGCAGGAGAGGTCTGCCACGCCATGTGGGGCCCCTCCCTGGCCGGCAGCAGGGATCGAACTCGTGCTGCAGTGGCTGCGGTTTACTTCATAGTGCGTTGCTCAACCCACTGCGCCACCAGGGCAGGCCCAAGACAGTAAATATTTTGGACTGTGCAAACCACATGTACTCTGTGACATAATCTTTCTCTGTCTCTCTTTCCCCAACTCTCTCTCTCCTTTTAAAAATGACTTTGAAGTATAAAAGCTAGCATGACTTAATCAAGGCTGCAGAGTTAAGCCTGGTGAATGTGCCCCCAGCCCTGATCTCTGCTCTCCCTCGGGTGCTGTCTACATGACACCAAAGTCCTCTAGGTGCAGATGTGGTCAGATCCAAGAATCACACCATGCACAAGCAAGTACAACAAGAAGGAGCAGAAGGAGTCTCCCTGGCGGCGCAGGGGGCTGAGTGCCACCCTGTGAAGCATTCGCTGCCCAGCAGCATGAGTTAGACCCTCAGCCAGGGAGGGGACCCACATGGCACAGTAGGCCTCTCCTGTCTCACCCACTGCTCCCCTCAGCATTGTATTTCAGTCCATCTGCCTGTTCTGTTCCCGGCTCCGTCTCCAGTGAATCCTCTCACTCCCCACACCTCTGGCCTATACCCCAGTTTTTGTATGCATAAATAAATAAATCTTTTAAAAAAAAAACCAAAAAACCAAAAAGCTGATTTCCAGAGAAGGAAAGTGACAAACCTCATTTACAGGTCAAGTTAGTAGACAAGTAAGATTGAAATGGGGACCCTTGAATGCCAATCCTGAGGATGAACCCACCAAGTTCTTATGCTCTGAAGCAAAGATGCCCGACCTAATATTGTGTACCTGTAATACTCTAATTCCAATAAGAGAAAGGGTTAACCATAGTTGACAGAAGGAAGGGTCTCCAAGCTACACATGTAAGGCATATTTGCATAGCTTACACACTTTTTAGAGTGGATTTTTTTTTTTAAGATTTATTTATTTGTGCATACAAGAGCTGGGGTACAGGCCAGAGGTGTGGGCAGTGAGAGGATTCCCCAGAGACAGAGGTCTGCTGCACCAAGCAGGTCACCCCCTGGCCGGGAATCAAACCCGAGCTGCTGTACCATGGATGTTTCACAGTGGGCGCTCCAGCTGTGCCACCAGGGAGGCCCTAGAGCCGATGTTTGCTTTGGATGCTAGGGGGAGGCTGATAGATTATGGGGCAATCCACCCCTCCCCCCACCCCTCAGCTCTGTCTTTGCCATTGCTATTGTCAGCCATTGTGGGCTCCAGCTCATTGGTCCATAAACTAATCCTGTGAGGGAGGTAATATGATCTCCACTGAACAGTGGAGAAGGTGGGGTTCCGGCAGGAGAGTTAATTCAGCTGCCTACCCAAGGTCTCCCAGGTGATAAACGCTAGAATCACAGTCCAACTGCAGGTCTTTCTGTCCCCAAGTCAGGCCTGTTTCAATATAGCTACTGCATTGGACCACTTCCCTGAGGCTATGTTTGAATGATTAGGCTAACACAACCCATTTCTTAAAGTTTCACACTTAATTCTATAGAACATTAGATTGTATGATAAATCTTTGACATTGCTCTTCATTCAGTTTTTGTAAGATTGATTTTTTATGTTTTGTTCACTTGAGTTCAACATTTGAATCAAAATTCCTTTGGGGGGGCCTCCCTGGTGGCACAGTGGGTTGAGCACTGTGCTGTGAAGCATTTGCAGCACAGCAGCAGGAGTTGGATCCCGGCCAGGGAGAGGACCCACATGGCACAGCAGACCTCTCCTGCCTCACCTGCTGCTCCGCCAGAAGTTTGTTTCAGTCGATCTGCCTGTTTTGCTCCTCACTCTGTCTCTGGTGAATCCTCTCCCTTCCGGTGCCTCTGGCCTGTACCCCAGGCTTGAATGCATAAATGAATAAATCTTTTTTTGTTTTTTAAAGATTTATTCATATATGCATACAAGAACTGGGGTTCAGGCCAGAGGCGTGGGAGGTGAGAGGATTCACGAGAGACAGAGTAGAGAGTAGAACAGGCAGATTGACTGAAATACACTGCTGAGGGGAGCAGCAGGTGAGGCTGCGCCATGTGGGTCCCCTCCCTGGCCGGCAGCAGGGATCGAACTCGCACTGCTATGCCACCAATGTTTCACAGTGCGGTGCTCATCCTGCTGTGCCACCAGGGAGGCCCAATAAATAAATCTTTATAAAAAAAAATTCATTTGGGTTCTTGATCCAGAAATAGACCCAAAGAATAAGAAATAAGGAGCCTCCCTGGTGGCGCAGTGGGTCAAGCAATGCACTATGAAGCAAACTTCAGTCACTGCAGCACGAGTTCAATCCCTGCCTCCAACCAGGGGGGTGACCCACATGGCACAGCACCTCTCCTGTTGTGCCCACTGCTCCCCTCAGCAGTGTGTTTCGGTTGACCTACCTGTTCTGTTCCCTGCTGTCTCTGGTGAATCCTCTCACCTCCCTGCACCTCTGACCTGTACCCCAGTTCTTGTGTGCATAAATAGATAAATCGTAAAAAACAAATAAAAAAATAAGAAATAAGTCCAACTGGTTTTTAAAAAAGATTTACTTGATTTATACATAGAAGGGCTGGGGTACAGGCCAGAGGTTCGGGGGATGAGAGGAGTCACCAGAGACAGAGTGAAGAACAGAACAGGTGGATCTACCGAAATACACTGCTGCGGGGAGCAGGGTGAGGCAGAGGAGGTCTTCCGTGCCATGTGGGGCCCCTCCCTGGCCGGCAGCAGAGATCGAACTCGTGCTGCAGTGGCTATGGTTTGCTTCAAAGTGTGTTGCTGAATCCACTGCGCCACCAGGCCCACACTGATTTTTGACAAAAGTGTAAAAGCAATTAAGGGAAGGGAAAATAGCCTTTTAAATAAACAGTGTTAGCACAATTAGATACCCCCCCAAAAAAGGGGGCGGGCGTAGAAAGAAAAAAAACATCAACCTAAACTATATACCGTGTACCAAAATTAACTCAAAATTGGTCAAGAACTTAAAATTTTTAAATTATAAAAAATTTAGGCTAAAAAACATAAATGAAAATCTTACAGAAGTAGGGCTAGGCAAACTTTCTCAAACTTCACACCAAAGCATAACCCATGAAAGGAAAAGTTGATAAATTGAATCACACCAAAGCTAAAAATTTCTGTTCTGTGAGACCTGTGAAGAAGATGAAAAGAAGCTATACATAGGCTGGGAGAAAATATTTATAAATTACATATCTGAAACAGAACTCTCAAAACTCAACAGTAAAAATCAAACAATCCAATTAGAAAATGGGCCAAAGGGCCTCCCTGGTGGCACAGTGGGTTGAGCAACACACTATGAAGCAAACCACAGTCACTGCAGCACGAGTTCGATCCCTGCTGCCGGCCAGGGAGGGGCCCCACATGGCGCGGCAGACCTCTTCTGCTGTGCCCGCTGCTCCCCTCAGCAGTGTACTTCAGTTGATCTGCCTGTTCTGCTCCCTGCTCTGTCTGTGGTGAATCCTCTCACCCACCACCCTACACCTCTGGCCTGTACTCCAGTGCTTATATGCATAAATAAATAAATCTTTAAAAAAAAAAAAAAAGAAAATGGGCCAAAAATTGGAGCAGCCATGTCACTGAAGAGAGTGTACAGATGGCATATAAGCACATGAAAAATTATTCAACAAAATTAGTCATTAGGGAAATTCAAATTGAAACTGGAATGAGATATAACTACATGTATCAAAATGAATAAAATAAAAAAGAGTGATAACGACAAATGTTGAGACTTAAACATTGCTGGTGTGAAAGCAAAATAGCAGAATCAGTCTGGGAAAAAAGTAAGGCGGTTTCTTACAAAACTAACCATACACAGTCCTAGTTCTCATAAATTGCACTCTTGAGCATTTGTCCCAGAGGAATGAAAATCTATGTTCACACAAAAATTTGTACACAGTGCCTTCCTGGTGCTGCAAGAGGTTAAGTAGCAGCACTCTAAAGCATCTGCAGCCACTGCAGCACAAGTTCCATCCCCAGCCAGGGAGGAAACCCACATGGCACGGCAGACTCCTCCTGCCTTGTCTGCTGCTCCTCTCAGCAGTGTATTTCAGTCAATCCGCCTGTTCTAGTCCCCGCTCAATCTCTGGTGAATCCTCTTACCCCCTCCCCACTACTGGACTGCACCCCAGTTCTTGAATGCATAAATAAGTAAATCTTAAATTGTACACAATTGCTCATAACATATTTTTTTCATAATAACCCTGAATTGAAAATAAATCAATGGGTGAATGTAAAACAAACTGATCCAACGCCATCATGGAATACTACTGAGCAATGAAAAGGAACGTTGATACCTACAACAACTTCATGGGAACTCAAGGGAATTATGCTGGGTGAAATTAACCAATTTCAAAAAGCTACATACATTATGATTTTATATACACAAACACAAAAATTCCTGAAATGATAAAATTATGGAGATGAAAAATAGATTAGTGGTTGTCAGGGATTGGGAAGTAAGGAAGAAAGGAGATGTTACAGGGCAACCCTAATATAAAATGGGCAAAACCCATTCAGAGAGGGCAGGTTTGAGAGTTCTGGGGTGCTCCTCTCCCTGCCCTGTAACAGATTATATAACTAAAAGGGTTACAGGAAAGATCTTTGCAATGGAACTGTTTTTGTTTTTTTCGACTGCCGTGGTCATCAAACAAATCTACACATGATAAAATTGCCTAGCATAGAACAAGCACACATACATACATATAAGTGCATGCGAAAGTGGTGAAATATGGATATGGTAAGTAGATTGTATCAACATCAAATCCTGGTAGTGATATTGTACTATACAAGATTTCATTCACCATTGGGAGAAAATGGGCGAAGGGTAAAGGAGACCCCAAGGGGATCAATCTCTCTTTGTATTATTTCGTGCACAAAAATCTACAATTATCTAAACAAAAGTTTTTGTGATTTTTTAAAAAAAAATTCTTTTGAGTTCTTGGCCCAAGATGGCTCTTTTCAGGGGCGAAGATGCATTTACCTTCTTACATTTGCCAACTAAGGTCTCACCTGACAACCTCTCACAAAGTCTATATATATCAGGCACCGGTTAAGTGTTCTCCCTAGATTATCTCCTTTAATAAAAGCTTGTGAAGAAGGAAGCACTGTTATTATATCTCCACTTAATAGCTGAGGAAACTGAGGCTCAGCAAAGTTAAGTAATTTGCCCCAATCCACATGGTGACTAATAGCCAGGAAGGAAACCAAAATTTCTGAGTCCAAAAGTCACACCCTTAACCTCTATGCTACTCCTCCTTGCTGACTAGATATCATGTGACATTGGCCTTTAGCCTAGGCTGGCCTTGAACCTGAGACAAAAGACCAGGGCTTTCCTCTGAGAAGCTATCAGTGCAGTGAAAAGAACACTAGATCCTTCCACTAGATTCCAGTTCCCAAAATGAAGTTTAAGTCTGAACACCATCACTTAGAGGCAACGTGGCCTTGGGAAAGTCACTTCTGTCAGAGCTTCCTCATCCTCAAATCAGATCTTGTAATTCCAATATTGTTAGTGGACCATATGAGGTAATACATTTCAAAGGGTTTTGGTCACTCCAAAGGGGGCAGTTATTATTAATAACAGGGCACCATGAAATAAATTCTAAATATAGGTCACTCGCTCCTATTTATCTTTCGGTTTGATGGCAAATGCTTTGAGGGCATGGACTGAGTTTGAGTTTTTTATTTTACCCTAACCTCATCTTATAAAATGCTCACAAAAAAACCAGATTTCTCAAAGCCCTTACTGGCAGAAATGTGATCAGAATGCAAAAAGAAAAAGCAAAGTATTGATGATAAAAAAATAAAAATCCTGTGCTTTAGCTGTGTTTTTCTTGTAAATTGTGAACTGAGACTGTTCTCAGCCAAAAATTGGCCCCTGAATTTCCTGCCATATAACCCCAGGTAACTCCTTGTTTTCAATTTTGGAAGTGTGGGTTCTATCTTTTCAAGGCATGGAAGAATGTGAAATTTGTAAAGTCCTTTGAGGTACAACATGTTCTTGCTATTTATACCAACCAGGATCTGTGGCTGTTGTTTGGGAAAGGTTTTCCCACATAAAATCAACCTTTTTTCCCCTTTTCCCAGTTATGACAACCTTGCAAACTCACAAACAAATTCCTTAGCTTTATTACTAATGCCAATAACATGGACTTGTAAAGCTGCCTTTCATCTTGACATCTTAAGCTATGTTGCAAATAGTAATTAAAGTTCAACAGCCTCATGAGGGAAGCATCTATTATTCAACCCATTTCTAAACAGGTAAACCCAGACTTACAAATTAGAGGGCTGGCCATAGGTCATCAGGGATTGGAATGGGGAGAAGAGTGAAATTAAGAATTCTAGGCTTCTCAGCTCTTGAATTCACCAAGGTGTGGTTAGTAAGATCCTATGAAGATACCCTCTCTGAACAGACATTCACTGAGGTGGGTGATACAGAAGCAGGTAGAAAAGACAAAGAGCCAAATTGAATAATACTCAAGAGAAGGAAGGGGGAAGGGAGGGAGGAAGGGGCCTAAAATTACTTAGAAGAGAAACTAAAGTTTACTTGATCCATAACTTTGGTTGAAGATATGATTGATTTTGTTAAACGCAAATACAACGTCACACTTCCATGGGAACGCTATACACTGCTGGTGGGAGGAATGAGTATTTTGGAAGACTTATTGGGATTTTCATATGGGAAGCATATGATTGAAAGAATGTGTTTCAGGGCCTCCCTGGTGGCGCAGTGGGTTAAGCAACGCACTATGAAGCAAAACGCAGCCACTGCAGCATGAGTTCGATCCCTGCTGCCGGCCAGGGGGGG
>JAGFMF010011483.1:863237-977220 GCA_019455555.1 Galemys pyrenaicus | reverse complement strand
CTCTGTGGTGAATCCTCTCACCCCCCCACACCTCTGGCCTGTACCCCAGTGCTTGTATGCATAAATAAATAAATCTTAAAAAAAAAAAAAAAAAGAAAGGTCAGAATGGCTTCATTCTAGAGTCTTCTGGGGCCTGTGTGACCCAGGAACTTGAGAAGGCTAGATTCCCTCTCTCCTTGTGATGGTCATAGCATAGCTTCCAATAACCTTTTTTCATGCTCTCCCAAAGAAAACTAAAGAACTGGCTGTATTCCACTGCATTGAAATCCCACGTTTAATGGATAAAAACATCAACTGTTCCCATCACCAGAATAGCTGGAGGTAGCCTTTGAAAGCCCTTCCTCTCAGAAGCTACATGAAAAGTACAAGATGTTACCAAATAAAAATTGTTTAATCTTGAAGAGAAGCTAAGCGTGCCTTACCCCTCTGCAATTTAAATCAGGCCCCAGGCCATGAGGAACTATTTCTACCTCATAATCTGTAGCTCCATTACCCCACACTGATGATTATTATCAAGAGGCCTGGAAGTGCCAGTTGCCACTTTGATGGGTGGTCTCAGCACAGTCTCTGGACTGTGTGGGGCAGACAGAACTACCCTTCCCTCTTCCTTGGGTGGGGCCTTGGTCTAGAGCCAGCATGGAGACTTTGGTCCCAGTTCCTATTCTGCAAACCCTGGCTGCTGGGCAGTACTGGGTAAGTCTCATCTCTTCTTTGGGCCTGTTTCCTCATTTCTAAAATGAGAGGTTTAGGGCCTCCCTGGATGCACAAGGGGTTAAGCAGCACACTGTGAAGCATCTGCAGCCACTGCAGCACCAGTTTGATCCCTGGCCAGGGAGGTGACCCACATGGCACAGCAGACCTCTCCTGTCTGGCCTGCTGCTCCCCTCAGCAGTGTATTTCAGTCAATCTGTCTATTCTGCTCCCCACTCTGTCTCTGGTGAGTCCTCTCACCCCCCCATACCTCTAGCCTATACCCCAGTTCTTGTATGCATAAATATATCTTTAAAAAAAATAAAATGAGAGGTTTACACTACATGTTTGGTAAGATTCTATCTTTGATTTGCATTCTCTACCTTTGCTTCCTAAAAGGTGTTAATACCAAAAAATTCCCCCATCTTTTCAACTAATCCTCACAGACTAGTGACAGAAGGCAAGACAACCACTATTTGTATATTATGATGAGTGGATAATTAGCTGCCTTCAAATTAAGCCTTCCTTCTTGGAAGCTTGGAGGTTTAGTTTTTAAGTTGTTTACCATCATCATTTAATGCTGTTTTCTCACTCAAACCCAGAGGGGCAGGGGAGAATGACAAGCAGATGTTTTGTTATATAGGGGCTCTGGGGGATGATTTGAGACTGCAATGATCATTCTCTACATTCTTCTGAGTCAGCAGAAGCTTTGGTGAACTCAACGGAGGGCAGAGGAATTGGGACAGACATGGAGCAGAGGATAGTTGAGACAAAGCCTGGCTTAACAGAAGTTGCTGGGGCCAGCAGTTCCTGGCTGGGGACAACAAGGATTATGAAATTCATGTATTTATATAACACTTTGCAAAGAGACTTCATTGCCATTATTTCATTTTCTCATGAGGATACTACTCCATTGCCTGAGCTCAAACCACTATTGTCTCTCATTTTGAATCTATTGTATAGTCTCCCTGGTTGTGGTAGATCGCCATAAAAATGGCCATAAAGGGACTCCCTGGTGACACAAGGGGTTAATGCGCAGCACTATGAAGCTATTGGCAACCACTGCAGCATGAGTTTGATCCCCAACCAGGGAGGTGACCACGTGGCACAGCAGATCTCTCCTGTCTCACCCACTGCTCCCCTCAGCAGTGTATTTCAGTCCATCTGCCTGTTCTGCTCCCCACTCTGTCTCTGATGAATCCTCTCACCACCCTGCACATCTGGCCTACACTCCAGCTCTTGTATGTGTAAATAAATAAAATCTTTTTTTTTTTTTTAAAGGCCATAAAAATACAGAGAGATAGAAACTAGATTAGTGGTCATCAATGATGATGACGGTTAATTCCTCTTCTCTTGTATCAAAACTGACTTTGTAACTTGATTTAACAAATAGAATATGGAAGAAGTGATGTTGTATGAATTCTAGAGCCTAGGCCTCAAAGATCCAGTAACTTCCACTTTTACCTTCTTAGGGCCCAGATTAAGACTATGGTTTCTCGGGTCTCCCTGGTGGCGCAGTGGGTTAAGCAGCACACTATGAAGCAAACCGCAGCCACTGCAGCGCGAGTTCGATCCCTGCTGCCGGCCAGGGAGGGGACCCACATGGCATCACCCGCTGCTCCCCTCAGCAGTGTGTTTCAGTCAGTCTGCCTGTTCTGCTCCCCACTCTGTCTCTGGTGGATCCTCTCAAAGCCCACACCTCTGACTTGTATCCCAGCTCTTATGTGCATAAATAAATAAAATCTTTAAAAAAAAAAAAGACTATGGTTTATCAACCTCAGTACTATTGATATTTGGGGACAAATCATTCTTTGTGGAGGTGGGCTGTCTGGTGCACTGTAGAATGTTTTTGCAATATCACTGGCCTCTACCCACTAAATGTTTCAGTTGTGATAACCAAAAACATCTCCAGATATTACCCTGTGCAATCTGTAAGCCACTAGACTAGATTATTGAAGGATAAGAGGCCATGTGATGACAGAGGCCTACCCAGTGTCCCGTTGCACTCTACTAAGAAGTCACACTTCTGAGTGAAGCTGTCTTGGATATCACAGGTGCAAATGAATACCCATATAATTTAATCAATAGTAACCCTAGGGGCCTCCCTGGTGGCGCAGCAAGTTGAGCACCGCACTGTGAAGCATCCACTGCACAGCAGCACGAGTTTGATCCCCGGCCAGGGAGGGGACTCACATGGCACAACAGATGTCTCCTGCCCACCCCACTGCTCCCCTCAGCAGTGTGTTTCAGTCGATCTGCCTGTTCTGCTTCCCACTCTGTCTCTGATGAATCCTCTCACCTCCCGTGACTCTGGCCTGTACTCCAGCTCTTGTGTGCATAAATTAATACATCTTAAAAAAAAAGAATTTCAGATCTCTTAAAAAAAAGATAACCCTAGCAGATACCACACCACTTGGAACAGGAAAACCAAACCTAGTCTATTCACAGAAACCTGAGAAATAATATATCTTTGCTACCAATTTGAGAGATCATTTGTTATACATCAACAGATACCTGCAAAACTGGTCTACCTCCATTCTTGCTACCATTTATCTTCTCTACTCCCACAGCTACTAGAATTGTCATTCTAAAATACCTTTCTGAAATTCCTTTGTTCTAATCAAATTTTCCAGGCCCCTCCTCACCGTTCAAATTCCTTGGTCCACAAAGTCCTTCATAATCTCACCTCTCTTCAAGACACCCCCTAACCCTAAGATTCAAGCTATACATGTCTACTTGCAATTTCATGGTCCACCCTCTTTTACAGATTTTGGTCTTTGCCCAGACAATGATCTTTTCCTGCTATGCTCTTCCAACCTATCTGTTCCTACCTTTCCTGACAATTCAGGTTAAATAGCATCCTGTCCAGAATCCAGATTTGCATTGTAGATCCCACAATCTGGGATGATGCCTCAAAATATCCAGGTGTGAATCTATTATATCATATCTCAAATCACATTATAATTCATGTTTTCTTCCTATTTCTGATAAGACTGAGAAAAACTTCAAGACTAGATTTGAGTCTGTTGCTTTATTGACAGTACCTGGTATATAATAGGTCTTAAATATATATTTGCTGAGTGGAAGTAGTAGGCTGAACTAAGTATTACTATTTCCATTATGCAAACAAGGAAATGGAGGTTCAGAAAACAGCAATTTGTCCAAGTTTCCTAGTGAGCTAGATCTTCAGATTCTACCACCCATTCATTTCCCAGTTTTTTCTGATTAATGGACAGGTAAGTAAACTCTCCTCATCACTATGTAATGACTTGTAATATTGGCAATTCATTCTGGTAAAGAGTTTGAACAATTAGCAACTTCATCCCTCTCGTCCCAGTTATATTTAAAAAAAAAAAAAAAGATTCTTCAAATGGATATGAGAAGGACTCAGCATCTAGAAGCTGTGTTAGGACAGAAGCCCAACTCAAAATATTTTAGGCAAAAACATGAATGTGAAAATTCTAGGGGTATCTGGATTCAGGTGGACTTGGATTCAGGGATCAAATAATACATAAGGCACTAACTGCCGGCATTTTGAGGCTTTAGTTCATTCTTTGCATTAACAATCTCATCAGAGGAACTCCCTGTTGGCGCAAAGGGTTGAACGCTCCACCCAGCTCTGCAGCCTGGCCAGGGAGGGGCCCACATGGCACAGCAGACCTCTCCCGCCTTACCAGGTGCTCCCCTTAGCAGTGCACTTTAGTTGATCTGCCTGTTTTGCTTCCCATTCTGTCTCTGGTGACTCCTCTCACCACTAACCCTCACCCCTCGCCTCTAACCTGTACCCCAGCTCTTGTATGCATAAATAAATAAAATTTTTAAAAAATTATCAGAAAGAGGGTTTTGTTTCTACTCAATAAAGATCCCAGAATTAGATATCACGGGATAGATTTAGAGAGTCATGTATCTATTCTTGAGTCAAATACTGTGGCTGAGGGTTTGGAATATGCCAGTTAACCAGCCTCATCTTAGATCGACAAGGTAATCAGTTTCCAAGGTAGCTTTCAATGATCTGTCTTCTGATATTCATGTGCTTGTGTAGTCTCTGTCTACATTGAACCAAGGTTGGTCTACATGAGCAATAGAAATATAGCTTGAATGATGGTGTGTGATTCGAAGCCTAGGTCATAAAGGCATTGCTGCTTCGGCTTTGATCTCTTGGGCCGCTTCCTCTCTCAAGGCGGATGATTATGTTGCAGCCCAACGTGACCTCAATTAAAAATAATGCAATTTAATATTTTTAAAAATGTACTGCATGATACAGAAAAATGCACAACTCATAGGTGTACCATACGATGATTTTTCCAAAGTGAAGACATCTATTTAGTTACCCTGTTAGAGGGAAAGACCCTCCTAAATGGATTATACAAATAGGTTATGGACTTCGACCCCCATTTTAGACCTACAAGATCCAAGGACTACAAATTTCATAAGGTCATTACTGAAGAGCGGATCACTGGGACCTGAGGGGGTGGAGTTAAGCAGCCAGGCTAAATATAAAAGCAGACACGTGGGCCTTGGGGGCTCTCTCTCTCTTGGGAGTCAGCTCTCAACGCACAGTTGAGTTCCAGCTCCAAGAAACTAGTAAAATATTTACAAATCTGTATCCCTCTCTTCCCCCTGTGTTATTCACTACGCTATTTCTCCTTCCCTTGTAAATAAAACCCTTTATTAACCTTTGTTGTGTGTGCCTGCAGTTGGGGCATTATAAGTGCAGTTCAAGCGCGCAAGTAAAGACCCAGTCAGGCAAACCCATTTTATATTAGGGTTGCCCTGTAACAACCCCACGAAATGTCCTTCAGCCCTCTTGCAGCCTCTTCCACTTACCAACTTCAAAGATAAACTTCATCCTAATCCATCTCATTAGATTTGCCTTTTCTAAAATTTCCTACAAATCAACAACATGCAGTCTATACTCCTTCCTCTGCTTTCTTTTACTTAACATCATGTTTATGCTTTTGACTTGTTGAAAGTACTCTTATGAATTAAATATGTAAAAAAGATGACTGAGGTTAGAAAGGAAATGGAATCCTGAGATTCTGAGACGCGTGGTGTCATACTTGGGATTTTCCGGGTGGGACAGGGGCCTGCCCTAGGCCCACTTCCCACCGTCTTTCCGAGGCAGAGAGCAAGGTAGGAAAGCATAGGGGGTGTGGCTACAGGCAGCCGGGGAGGAGCCTTAAGACTGTGAGCTTGGCCCTGACCCCGCCTCCCAGCGGCAGTTGGCACTGGGGGCGGGGCCAGACCTAGGCTTCCTGTCTGCGCCTGCGGAATCACCGTTTGACCCCGGAAGTGTCGGCGCTCTGGGAGCTGTCACCGTGGACTGCGGCGGCGGCGGCGGCGGCGTAGCGCCGGTAGCGGAGCCGCCAAGGTGAGTGAGTGGCTGTGCCCTGCCGGATGCGCAGCACGGGCTTGGGAGGAGCCGGGGCTCGTGCCTCGGGCGGCCTCCGGCCTCCCCACCTCCACCGCGGGGCCTAGGCTTACGCTGACTTAGGGGCTTTGAATACGCCCTCCCCACAACCCCCCAGTGCCATCCTGCCGGAGCCACGAGCCTTGAGTTCGAGGCTCGGCCCCAGAGTGACCTTGGACGACTTGCTGTCCCTTCTCTCTGGGCTTCAGTTTCCTCAGGGTCCATTCATTCGTTCAACAAATCTAATGCCAGCTGCATGCCAGGCACAGAACTAGGCCCACAAGGCTTCCATCCTCATGGAGTTTACAGTCAGTAGATGGAGACAATCATGACAAGTAAATGCACAAGATAATTAAAGACATAATAATAACTGGAAGGATCAGTACTTTAGAACGGGCAGTCTGAGAGGTCTTTGAGGAGAGTATTACTGAGTTGAGACTAGAAGGGTGATCTCAGTGAGGCAGCAGAAACCATAGGGATGCTGGCAGTTGGTGTTTGCACCTATCTCCCCTTCTAAAGAAAGCTCTCCTTACTTTTGACTTTCGCTGTCCTTCTTAGCTCTGGGGATGCAGTGGTAGTCACAGATATTATCATGATCACTGTTACTCTTTTGGTATATAGAGTCTGGTCTTTGCTTGGTTAATTTCTATTCATAAGTGAAAACTCAAGTGTTCCTTGACAGCCTCCTTCCCTCAGTCAGTTTTCTTTTGAATACCAATGGGCTTTGCTCACAGAGTATACATCACAGTATTTTTACTTGTTTGTATGGTTATTTGTCTTCCCCATAAAGCCTGTAAGTTCTATGAAGGGCAGGACCAAGTCTGACATTTGCCTCTTTAATACTTTCTGGACTTCAGTGCCTGGCCCAGAAAAGATGCTTAAACATCTTTGAATGAAATAATTAACATGATCTTTGCTCTCCAGTGATTCATAGGTGACTTCTCCTGCCACCAGGTTATTGTCTTCTTTTTCTGGTCATGTCTCTTCTTAACTTAAATGATTCCTCACTGCCTTCTTCAGTATAGCATTTTAAGGTTCTCTTTAAAATAACCCTATCTTTTCTATCCAACCTCGTCTCTCCTGGCTTCTGTCATCCCCTCCCTCACTTTATGTTTTCAGTGATGCCAGTACCCCCCTTTTCATTCAAAGCTATGGTCTCTGAGTCTTTGCTCATGCAAAGACCTACTTTTTTCTAGAATGCCCTTCCTCCTCACCTTTTGTTCAATACCAGGCTGTATTCTTATTTTCAGTGGTATTCTCTCTTTCTGTGCTGTGCTCCAGTTTTGGAAATTTCCTATTGTAGTTCTAACCAAACCAAATGATAGTCATTCACATACCCAGGAGCCGGAATATATTCAGCCAGTGTTTGCTGAGTAAATGAGAAGGCCCAGTGCTCTGCCTATGAGTGGGACTTGAATAATAACAATAATTAAACTTTAATGAGTATTCGTTTTGTGCCAAGTACTATGTTGGACACTGAACATTGATTACTTCTCACAGCAGCCCTGGGAGATTCTGTATTATCATTCCAGTTTTATGAATGAGGAAATCAAGGCTTAAGGAGGTTAAGGAACTGTGTCAAGGTCTCAACATGGATAAGAAAAAGCAAAACTAGGATTTGAATGCTGGCTGCAGATCTGTGGAGATTTCTTTCAGCCACCACCTAGCCTGGGTCTGATCTGCCCTTGCAGGTACTGGCTTGCAGAGTGGATGTCTTCTAAAAGCAGATGCTGTCTCTACCTGTCTAGGCCTGGATTATGGGACCTAAAATTTAAAGGGTGGAGAGCCGCCGCCTCCTTCTCTTTCCCCATCCTACCTCCTCATGCTTGACACTCCCTATACTGTCTTTGGAAGGTGAGAATGGAAAGAACTGGGCCTATGAGTCATTTAAACTTCTGCACAAGTGTGCAGGCTACTATGTTTCCAGCTGCCCTTCCAGTATCTAAGAGGTTAGGAAAAAAGTATTTTTAGCATGTTCAGGCGCAAGAACCACAAGAACCAGAGGTGCTAAGACAGAGGAGCTGGGCTTCAGTTTCAACCTGGCCACTAATGTCTTTGCCTTGAGCAAATCAGGGCCCCTCTTTGGACATCTGAGCTTAATAATCCTTGTCATCCTTAAGTGGTTCGTCATGAGAGGCTGGTAACATAGTAACCTGGTCAGAAATAATAGTCATGCAACAGAGGATATGTCTATGCTTTGCAAAGCTGAGAGATGGAAACTCACCCAAAGCCCCTTTGTTACTTTGCCATGTGATGGTTTCCAGGCTACCTCGTGTGTGCAGGGACCATGCGTCTGTCCACTGAGATCCTAGAGCTGGAATGGGTTTGGAAAGTGAGACAGACTGGTCATTTCTCTTTACATTCCTCTAAGATATGAACTTGAGAGTCTTTAAAGTATACCACGAAGCAGGGGTCCTGGGTACCAGGCTTCTTCCTACCTCCTTACCTTTGCTCCTACTTTTTCCTTTACCTGGGGTCCCCTTTTCCCTGGCCAATCTCCACTATCAAGACTGAGCTCAAGGGGGCCCTCCTGGTAGTGCAAGGGTTAAAGTTTCAGCACTGTCAAGGTAATAGCCAGCCATCTGACAGGAGTTTGACCCCAGCCTGGGAGCTAACCCAAGTGGCCCAGCAGGTCCTGTCTTGCCTTCTACTCCCCTCAGCAGTGTACTTCATTCGATCTGCCTGTTCTGCTCCCCACTGTCTCTGGTGAATACTCTCATCCCCCTGCACCTCTCACCCACACCCCAGTTATTGTATGCACAAATAAATAAATCTTAAAAAAATAATCAACTTGGTCCTCCCTGGTGGCGCAGCGGGTTGAGCGCTGTACTGTGAAGCATCTGTGGCACAGCAGCACAAGTTCAGTCCCCGCCAGGGAGGGGATCCTATGGCGCAGCAGCCCTCTCCTGCCTCGCCCGCTGCTCCCCTCAGCAGTGCATTTCAGTCAGTCTGCCAGTTCTGCTCCCTGCTCTGTCTCTGGTGAATCCTCTCACCTCCCATGACTCTGGGCTGTACCCCAGCTCTTGTATGCATAAATAGATAAATTTAAAAAAAAAAAAAAAGACTCAAGTTCTCTTAATCTTTAGGGTCTCTAGAAATGCTTTCTTGATATGCCCACAACGCCCCATCTCCACTACACCAGACTCAGTCATCCAAATGGATGAGAACCAGCCTGCTTCATGAAACTCTAACTACTAACCTGCTTTGGATAAACTTATCTTCTCTGAGTCCTTTTCTCCTCATAAAATGAAGACAATAAGAGAACAAACTTTAGCATTACTGTGTTACTACGTGTAAAGTGACTTAATGTGTTAGAAAGCAAGTTAATGCTGAGAAAAGTGTCAGCCTGTAATGAACATGTTGCTCTTGATGCTGTTGTTTTTATGATTATTGGATCATGAGCTCCCTCAGACCAGAGACCCTGCCTGTCTTCATAATCA
The DNA here is from genome assembly GCA_019455555.1 of Galemys pyrenaicus. Taxonomy (NCBI): domain Eukaryota; kingdom Metazoa; phylum Chordata; class Mammalia; order Eulipotyphla; family Talpidae; genus Galemys; species Galemys pyrenaicus. The sequence goes on along the minus strand of JAGFMF010011483.1, from coordinate 967,680 downwards.
GCACCTGGTCTGACGCCTGGACACCTGTATATGCACATGTATTCCATGTCACTCCTAGCTGCCCAGGCCAGCCTTCAGTTTATGTGTGAGGTCTCAGGAGGTAGAGGCTTCCTCCTCCTGGTCTTGCTCTAGCTTCATGTTGTCATTGAAACTGTGCTAACTTTTGAATGGCATGTCTTTTTTTTTTTTTTTAAAGATTTATTTATTTATGCATACAAGCACTGGGGTACAAGCCAGAGGTGTGTGTGGGGTGGGGTGAGAGGATTCACCACAGAGAGCAGGGAGCAGAACAGGCAGATCAACCGAAGTACACTGCTGAGGGGAGCAGCGGGCACAGCAGGAGAGGTCTGCTACGCCAATTGGGTCCCCCCCCGGCCGGCAGCAGGGATCGAACGTGCTGCAGTGGCTGCGATTTGCTTCATAGTGCGCTGCTTAACCCACTGCGCCACCAGAGAGGCCCTGAATGGCATGTCTTTTAAGGGCCCTAATTCACTTCTATTCCATGATTCAGCCAATACACTTTCCCTTCTGTGGCTCAGGGAAGTGGTTTTGTGAAAAAGAGTGTTAAATGAGAAGGCAGGAAACATAGGATTTGCTACTCACTAGCTCTGTGCCCAGTTTGGGCATCTGTAGAAAGGAGGTTGCACTGGCAACTTAACTTTTTTTTGCACCGGCAACTTTCTATGAATTATGTCTTCCTCCTTATTCCTGTTTACCCTTGTACTTCTCTGAAATCTAAAGACAGTTGTAAAATGTTAATGTCATCTACAAGTCAGGTAAGGCCCATGACTTTAACCCTTAAAAGACTTAAAATCTGATTAGGGATAGAAGCAGAACTGATTCATCAAACATTGATGAGATTGCATTTACACCAGGGCTTTGCTGTTCATGGAAGAGGTAGCAAGAGAAAGGGAACTCAGGCAGTCTTCACAGATCCCACAGGTCAAGGAGGGCACTGGAGCCTTAATGAGACAATCTAAATTATTTTAGCTAGTACTTCTCAAAGGGAGTGGAAATACATTAGGAGTCACTTGGGAATGTTTCCTCCTCAATTGAGAACTTTTTTTTAAAAAAAGATTTATTTATGCATACAAGAACTGAAGTACAGACCAGAGGTGTGGGGGGAGGGTGAGAGGATTCACCAAAGACAGAGTGGGGAGCAGAACAGGCAGATCTACTGAAATACACTGCTGAGGGGAGCAGCGGGCGAGACAGGAGCGGGCTGCTGCACCATGTGGGGCCCCTCCCTGGCCGGGGATCGAGCTCATGTTGCAGTTGCTGCGGATGCTTCATGGTGCCGTGCTTAACCCCTTGAGCCACCAAGGAGACCCCAATTGAGAACTTCTTTAAGCAAAAAAGTCACTTCAATATGGATTAGTAGGTGTAGGAATGAGATCCCTGAGATACATACCAGGAATCCCATGAGGTCAAAGGTTGAGGCTTCTCTCCTGGCCCTGGGATCAACCCCAAAGCAGACCCCTATCCCCAGGAGTCTGTGTGTCTGCTCTCTTCTTCCCATCCATATTCCTTTCAGGAGGGTCACACAGCACAATGCCAGCTCTGCCTCTGGACCAACTCCAGATCACCCACAAGGACCCGAAGACAGGAAAGCTGAGGACTTCACCAGCGCTGGTGAGCCGGTGCCTTGAGGCCATTCAGCCTGATACTATCATTCTTGCAATTTCAGAACCAAAAGTAAATTCCTTCTTTATCTGTTCCACGAATGACCCAAGGGCCACAGTCAGTAATTCAGTAACTGAGATACCACTAGGTCTTCCAGGCCCAGTGTGGAAGTTTCCTTTCCAAGTAGCAACTTGAATTTGAGTAGTAGTTTCCATGTTGCCATCCCACACCTTCCCCTCAAAGCATTTAATTTTGAATCAGAGTCTGCAGGCCATTCTGACTCAGCCTGAGCTGGCCTAGAAATGGATCTGGCCCAAAGCCGGCTTTGGAGATTTGACCCTTTGGGAGGTATTCAGGTTTCAGGCAGCTCTTTCTCAGAGCTATCTACACTGCTATCCACACTTCAGGGGAAACGCTGATTTCAGAGGTGGGGCAGTCTTTTATCTCAATGGGCTACATACAGGCTCGGCAGGGCTTGTGAGACTGAAAAATAAGGAGGCTGTGGGCAACACTGAAGAGAGATTAGAGAAGTGCCAAGCTGCTGAAGAAGGAGACAGACATGGGGACTGGAGTCCTCATCCCCGCTGCTCTTTTCCCAAGAATATGATCTTACTAGAACAAAGTGAGAGGAAGTATTTTCTGGGGGCTTGAGTAAAGTCGTGGGAAACAACATTCTTGGTGTTTAATTCCCTGCTTTCTGGGTGGCTTCCTTTTACTTCCTAACTGCTCTCTGAAAAGAGTGCTTAATACTTACAGAGCATTCTCTCTGGGCCAAACCTTCCTAAAACTTCACCTGGATTATCTCATTTAAGCATTTAAGCCACACCACAACTGTTGTGTGTAGTATTTCGGTTGTCCCCATTTTACAGATGAGGAAACAGAGTTCAAGGTCACAAAACTATGATATTAGGATATTAGGATGGGAACCCAGCCAGGCTGACCAGAGCCCATTCCATGAGTCTTTTTTTTTTTTTCCCTATAAAGCCTCTCTTTTAAATAAATCTTTTAGGATGGAGAGTATTTATCAGAAAATTTAGAACTGTTCGGTCTACTCATCTAGTCACCTAATATGGTAGCCATTTGCCTCACATAGTGATGGAGCACTAGCTATGTGGCTCTACAATGAGGAACTGGCATTTTTAATTAATATTAATTAAGTTAAAATAACTCTTTGTGGTGAATGCCAGCTCCAAAGAAAAGCAGCTCCATTATTGCAGAAAGTTCTGTTGGATTGCACAGGAGACTGACTCCTTGAGAACTTGAGTCTGATTTTCTACCTCAGTCCTTCCCCGCATGCCCTAAGCCCAGGTTTCTAGACTGTGGGCTGATGGTTGGAAGGCACATACAGCCAGGAAATTTCCTGACAGGAGGGAAAGATCCCGAACTGGGTTCTGAAGGGTGAATAAGCTCTAGCCAGGTTGCATAATGGGAAAAGGGTGGACCTGGCAGGAGGACCTGATTTGCCTGAAGTCCTGAGAGACCTGACTCCAGGAGCAACCACGAGTCACTTGGGGTGGAAGCAGCATTGCAGAGGTGAGGAGCATGGGTTTTGCATTTGATCTCACACATACTTGGCAACGTGACTGGGCAGGTTACTTAACTTCTCGAAGCCTCATCCCAAAGAGTATTAATAGAGCCAGCTTTGTGGGGTGGTTGTGTGGATAATAGAACATAGTAAGCACTCAATAATGATGGTGATGGCAGCATTGGGGAAGAGTGTGCGAAGAAGGACGAGCTGAGGGAGACAGCTGTCTGACGAAGGGGTGGTCTCACTGGCCATGTGGGAGAGTCTCACCCCGCAGGCCATCGGAAGCTCCTGAAAGAGTCGACTGAGATGTGTACCCACTTGTATTTGTCTCTTTAGTTCAAACTTGGGACAAGAACGTGCTAGCCAAGGGACAGCCACCATGCTGCCTTTCAGGGGGATAGGTGAAGCTAATGTTTTTTGAGTAGCTGCTGTGCACACAGCATCTACTTGGTGCCATTGAAAAGTCACAAGGCCAGAATGGGTGAATGAGTTCTTGGGGCATACAAGACTCATATAAGTGGGACATTTGGAAAACGATGCAAAGTGGCTTTCTTTCAAGATCAGTAGAAGGTTAATAAGCAGAGACTATTCAGAAGTTTCCTGGCGCAAGGGGGACCTCAGTCAGATGTGAAGGGTGGAAGATACAATTGGGGGCCTGCACTGCCCAGAAATCTTCATGGTCCTGTTACCTATAGAATAAAGTCCCCACTCTGGAACTTGGCATTCAAGGGCCTTGAAAGACTGACAATATCTCATCATTCATTTTCTCCATTCGTTCCTTTGGCCAGCCAGCAAGTGTAGATGGAGTTTGTTTGACGCCAGGCAGTGCTCTGCACACTGGGAATGTGTGAGCAAGGCTCAAATGGTCTCCAGAGACCCACAGTCTAGCGGGGAGACAGAAGGCAGAGCCTCCCTCTTTATATAATTTATTGGGAGTATCACTGAAGCACCATAAACTCCACATATTTAAAGTAACATAATTTGATTACTTTTGACATCTGTTTTTGATACCCGTGAAACCATCACCATAATCAAGATAATGAACATTTCCAACGCCAACAAAGGTCTTCTTGTGCCTTTTCCTTTCTCCCTGTCCATAGCAACTCTAATCTAAAAGCAGTTTTTATTCAGTTCAACGAGCGGTGTTATAGTTGGGGAAGCACAGAGTACAGGAGCAGGGGAACCCCATGTGACCCCTTAGCCTATCCAGGGATGGGAGTTGGGGAGCCTTCCTGGTGAAGGCGAGGTCTGAGCTTAGGACAGCAAGGACAAGCGGCAAGACTGGGGTGGCCTGTGGACCCCGTAGGTCCTTTAGTAGGTTTATAGCGAATGCTTTGGTTTAAATCCCAAGTTACCTCTTTAGCCCTGTGACCTTGGCAAAATTACTAAACCCCACTGAGTCTTTGCTTCCTCTTCTGTAAAACGGGGAGAATTCTGTCTCCTTTTTAAGCAGTTGAAAAGAATGAAAGAAAAAAACTCTGTGAAACTTGCCTCTTCTGCAGCTGGCACAAGTCAGATCCTCAATAATAGTGACCTTTATGACCATCATTCCAGCATTCTCTTTCTCCAGATCCATCTCCTACCATCCAGTGCAATCTGTGCCCCCTTTTATGGCCCATTTTTATGCCTCCATAAAAATTCTGTTTCTGCCATTTAAAAATCCTTTCCACCCTCCAAGGTCCAATTCAGATGCTGCCTGTTCTGGGAAACTTTCCCTTGTCCTCCAGATGTGGTTAATCCGCTTTCGATTCCCATAGTCCCTTTGCAAGTTTGAGTTGCCACTTCCTGTTTTATGCTCACTTAATGGCTTAGATGTGCCTCCTCCCCCTGGAGCACAGGCTCTGTGAAATACCTCGATGCTTTTCGCGGGCTCGCCACTCCTGGCACAGGGTGCCGGTAAATGTTTGCAGGATCATAAGGGAGGTAGAATCTCAGGGGTATATGTGTGTCTTTTGGGGGTAGGGGAACAGCGAGTAATTTGCTCTGAGAAGTGAGGTGACGTCAGTAGGTTTGGGTGGATGGAGGGTGAGGGGGCACTTAGATACCAAGGAGATGAATTTAAGCCTCAGAGAGTAGTTTTAATCTTGCTGCAGCCAGCAGGGTTATTTTTACAGGAGATTTGTTCTTGGAACCCCATTATGTAAATCCTAATATATATGGGAAGGGATCCTAAAGACCCACCTGAAAGGTAGCCCCTGAGGAATCCTTTTGGGACCCAAAGACTCCTTAGTTTGAAGACATATACTAGGCAGTAGGTAGGCATAGGTGGTTCTCAAGGAGACTGGCCAGTCATGCCTTCCCTGTTCCCCCTGGACTAACAGACCTGGAAGTGGGTGGGTGTGACTGATAACAGCTGAGGTGTTACTCTCTGCTTTCCTCCTGTTACCATTTCCCCTGGAGAAAGCAACCCTTCTGTAGACACGTGAAAACTGAGCTCTCTTCATCTTTTCTTTATGGCGAACAAAGTAGGATTTGTTCGTGGGGAGGTAAGGGTTAGAAGAAAGTACTTGTGATTCTCAACTGAGACCTGCAATTACTTGATTAGCATCTTTAAAAAAATTACTGAGGTTTTTCTCTGATTTACAGAAAGAATACATACAGTCTGCTACTATTTATGTAAGGAAATTGGAAACAGACCCAGGCAAATGCGGGCACATTTTATATGGGTACATTTTAACTTACATGCCTAGGAGAGATCTGTGAGGACACTCATCAGATAATGAATGGTTATCTCTGGGAGGAGCCAGAGAAGGGAGGGTGATCCCAGGAGATTCGTCTTTTCTGCAGTGTCCTAAGAGGCATGTGCCTCACTGGTATAATTAAAAGGTAATTTAACAAACAAAATAAATTGAAAATTAATAATGCTCATCTTTTAAAATGGGGAGATGTATTCAAGATAGCTCCAACCGGAGATAACCACCATTAGCTTTGGGGTATTTTCGCTCCTACACTTTTTTGGAAACTGTTCCTGTGTATGAATGTGTTAAATATTTATACTTTTTAAAAATCCTGATTATATTAAATAGAGATTAGTATGTTTTCTCTTCCCTTAACCTTTTCCCATGTCATTAAATACTCCCCACTAAAAAACATGGTTTTTAACGCCTGCCTAGTGTTCCCTGGGAGCAACCAAGCTCCCTTTGTTAGATACACTTGGTTCTTTATGCTTAAAAGCTCCTTGGAGGGTCACCAGTTGGAACAGCCAAGTGTTGTCATTGCTGTGGGTTGGCAAATGGGCCCTCGCTGACTAACCTCTGCCACGTTAACACGTGGTTTTTGGATCCGTAGCACCCCGAGCAGAAGGCAGACCGGTATTTTGTGTTATACAAACCGCCCCCTAAAGACAACATTCCCGCCCTAGTGGAGGAGTACCTGGAACGCGCCACCTTCGTAGCCAATGACCTCGACTGGCTCCTGGCCTTGCCTCACGATAAATTCTGGTGCCAGGTAACATTCTATCAAAATTAATGCTAAGACAAAGCACATGACATGCCATTGGTTGGTTGTTGTTGTTTTTCTCCCCCTAGGAGGTGCTCTTTTCTCTACTTCTTACACTGGATCCTTAACAGCAAATTGTGGTTTGGATTATTCTGTCTTGTATCACAGTCTTAATGATGTTTACACCACGCCTTCCAAAGTGTCCTTTTTAGAAACGTGTGTTTAGCCCTCAGCTCATTCATACCTCCTTGGTCCCTTGGGGTTGGAGTCTTTGCTATAGGCCGGGGCTGATGGGCCCAGAGTCTCGGCAGAGTCTACCCACAGGCCCTTGGGCCTCAGTGACAGATCCTCTATCTCCTGTCTCACCTGGCTTAGGTTATCTTTGACGAGACTGTGCAGAAGTGCCTGGACTCTTACCTGCGCTATGTCCCCCGGAAGTTTGACGAATGGGTGGCTCCAGCCCCTGAGGTTGTTGACATGCAGAAGCGCCTGCATCGAAGTGTTTTTCTCACCTTCCTCCGCATGTCCACTCACAAGGAATCCAAAGTAAGCGAATCGTTCCGTGATAGGTTGACACCCAACACCCAGTACTTCTGCACTGAACTCCCAGGCCCCTGGGAAGGAAGGTTCTGGAAGTATTGAGTTTCCTCTTTGTCTTCTCCACCCCCCTCCCCGCCGCCTTTATTCCCACCATTGGGGAAGAAATCTGTGCCACCTCCCTTATCCTCTAATTCCCCGGGTCCGTCTGTATTACACCCAGTTCTCATCAATGGGAGCCGAGGGCGCTTTGCCAGGTGACGCGTGACTGTGCCTTTTCTCATGCGTCAGAGGGAGAACACTGATGCTGGCTTTCTAAAGGAACTTGTGCGTGCTTTTTAAAATCCACTCATGTTTTGTCCCCTGGATTTTAAACATAATAATGCTATCTGTGTACAACTCAAACATTACAGAAGTCTTCTGTAGATAGCGGAGGTCATCCACTAAGTCTCCTTCTTCCAAATTAACCACTGTTAAGGTGCATGTTATTTCAGGGTTTTTTTTCCCCCTCTCAGTACATGTGTGGATTTATTTTTAAAAACCAATTTCTTCATATGGAAGTTGGTTTAAAAACCAACTTTTTCGTATGGAAATTTTCAAATCTGCACAAAAGTATAATAAACCCCATATACCCACCACCCAGCTTCAATGATAATCAACATTTTGCCAATCAGTTTTCTCCCTCCTCATGAGTTTTCTTTTTTTTCCTGGAGTATTTCAAAGTAATCCCAGACATCATAGTAATTAACCCATACATATTTTTGAATGAATCCCCAACTGACTATTAAATAGTATGCCTTAACCTCTTTTTACATTGAAGTGAAGAGTGGCTATTGCTCCAGCTCAGTACTTGAGGCTCAGGATGTCCAAGTGTAGATGGACCTTTGTTTATTAGCCAGTCCCCTGTTGACGGACCTGAGACGGTTGTTGGTTGTTACCCGTGAGTTCACTCTACTGTACAACACGTGTGCTTCCAGAAGTCTCTTCAGTTCTTCTCTCTGCACTGTTCCGTAGGATCACTTCTTTTCCCCCTCTGCTTTTGGAGAATTCCTCTACGAACACTTCTTATTTGACATCCCAAAGATCCTGGACCTCTGTGTACTCTTTGGAAAAGGCAACTCACCATTGCTCCAGAAGATGATAGGTACGTGGGGCGTGAGGCCCGGGGCGTTGCACAGAGGTGACTTCACATCCCACACAAGGTGGGTACCTTGCTGAACATGGTTGGGGGGAGGTGATTTCAGAACAGCAGAAGCCGGTGGCGCTTAGAGATTATTTAACAGATACACGAGTGTCAGCTCCAGAGAACTGACTAGGTGGCCGTGGGAGGGTGGGGCTGAAAATGTATACCATATGGTCACTCAAGGGTCTTACAGACTTAGCATTGGGTCGTGTGTCAGGCAATGGAAGGATAGAGAAGTTTGCTTCGGTGAGAGCTAACCTTTGTTTGAGTGCTCACTGGGGGCCCAGCACTCTGCTGAGTACCCCTCATGTGCTATCTCAGTTCACCCTACAGCAGCCCTGTAATATGTAATGCTGCCATCATCCCCGTTTATGGATCAGGAAATCAAAGTTAAAATACCAGGTGTTTGGCTAAAAGGCCACGACTGAATATCCAGCTTGGGATTTATGTTATCAGCTAGCCCTGATTCTTAAGCTCCTATTCTTTGCCACTCTGTGTTTCAGGGGTGATGGGGCTGCCTCAGAAATGTATGATTTGCATTGCTGCTGAGAACAGCTAGGGGCAGAGTTCAGAAAGGACTCTTGGGTTGTGAAAGGAATGGACAGCAGCAGTTGCGTCCCGTCAAGAGGCAGTGGGCTGAAAGAGCCAACCGGAGCTTTGTTGGGCTGCTACTGAGGGAACAACACGCCAGTGGATTCCTCTTTGAATCACAGCTTGTGACATTGTACCCCCAAGAGGTGCTCATCCTGGACACCCCATCAGCCCTTCACACCCTGAGACTAGGATGCCCAGTTACAAAGCTGAGTTATCCCTTGAAATGGTTTCCTTCCTTCCTTTCCCCCTCTCTAGTAATAAAGGTAATATGTTAATTGAGAAGATTTTGAAAAAATATAAAGAAACAGGGAAGCAGTTACCAAATTCTTGTACCGAGAAACAATCATTTGGTGATTGGTGATTATGTTTCCAGTCTCTATATTAAAAAAACATATAGTTATACATATACATATATGTGTGTCTATGTCTGTTTAAGGGTGTATATATGTATGTACATGTCCATATATACACACATATATTTTAGGGTATTATGTATATTAAATGTCACATCCAGCCTCTTCATTGGGATGACCTCCGTTTTCTCCTTCAGATCTGATTGTTGCCTGGTGATCCATTAATTTCTTTCATTTTACCAGGGGAAGAACCTTAATAATTTGACTGTAGACTAAGATTATGGGTGAGTGAGCACAAGCAGGCATAATTCGTTACAATTACATGTTCGTTCAGTTTGGTTCGAAGAGAGCATTCCAGAAGGCAGCATCAGGAGACAGGAAGGGGAAGCTGAAGCCCCATCAGGAGGGCTCCACGCCAGGCTTTTGCACTTGGGAGCCGCATTGTTTGGGGACTGCAAAGGCGGCCTCTGCAGTTGAACTGCCGATTCACACCCCGGCTCAATTTCTGTTTATGTCATTTTGATCAAGTCAGTCACTCTACCCTCAGTTTTCTTATCTGAAGAGTGGGAAAACTAATAACATACCGACCTCGTAGGGTGCTTGTGGGGTTAAATATGAGATGGTGTGAGAAGGGTGCCTGGCACCTTATGGGCACTTGGTAAGTGCGCGCTCTTACTGCAATGAGGTGGGGTGGGGGGAGCTCTGGGAGCCTGGAGCAAGGGGAGGAGCCATCTGGTAATAAGTTAATAGCATGTGGGTGGGCGGGGAGGGACAGGAGACCATGCAGGAGGCTAGCGCTTCAGTGGGGATTTCAAGTGAGAGTTGAGTTGCTGGGGTGGCCAGAACCTTCAGGCAGTAGAACAAATCAGGGCTTAGTGAGGTCAGCTGGAGAGAGAAGTCTTAATGATTCTGAGAAAACGGCTGTTGGTTGTGGGCAAGGGGCCTTCAGGAGGATAGTGGGTAGGTTGTGAGTAGGGCAAGGTGAGTGTTAGACCTGTTGGATGGGAAGTGGCTGTGTGGATACGGGGGAGGTGGTATCTGGCCATGGTTCTTCATGACTGAGGGGAGTGAGAAATCTCTGCTTGCTCTTGGGATCCCTAGTTTTTTGTGTCACTGACTCTTTTGAGAGTCAGGTGAAAACTTTTACCAGAAGAATGTACCCCTTATAAATTTTGAGGTGTTTTAGAATGTTCTGATCCCCTGATTAAACCCTAAATTGGCTTATTAAGAAGAGCCCTTGTTTTTTGTTTGTTTTGTTTTACTTTCAGAAGGTGGCTAATTGGAAAATAGTGCAGAATCAGCCATCAATAGCGCCTTTATTGTGCACATACGTGTGTGTATGAGTGTGTGTGTGTGTGTGTGTGTGTCTGTCTGTCTCCTCTCTCTCTACAGGCCCCTTCTTTATATATCCCTAACAAATACACACAACACTCCCGTCATGCCCATGCCCCCCCCNGTGTGTCTGTCTGTCTCCTCTCTCTCTACAGGCCCCTTCTTTATATATCCCTAACAAATACACACAACACTCCCGTCATGCCCATGCCCACCCCCCCCCCACACACACACACACAACAGCTCTCTTTATCACCCTTGAGCAAAAGACACAGCAAGGGGAAACCTCCATTTTCTCTACCACAGACACTCTTGAGCAAAGCAGATCAGCTGTAAAAGGGCCGACAGGGGAAAGAAGGAGGGAACAGGGGATTGGCTGATTGTTTTCTGCACAGAAGACTGATCCTGTCCTTTCTGCCCCTTCCCTGCTTTCAAATCTCAGGACTGGTATTAAGAATCATCAAGTGTAATTTTGAAAATAGGACCTTTCATTTTATTTATTTATTTTTGCTTTTGTTTCTCTATTTATTTTTTAAGAGCTGGGGTACAGGCCAGAGGCGCAGGAGGTAAGAGGATTCACCAGAAACAGAGTAGGGAGCAGAACAGGCAGATCCACTGAAATACACTACTGAGGGGAGCAGCAGGCAAGGCAGGAGAGGTCTGCTGCCTCCCCTCCCTGGCCAGGGATCGAACTGGCACTGCTGTACCTTGGATGCTTTGCAGAGCGGCGCTCAACCCGCTGCGCCACCAGGCAGCCTGAAAGTAGGACCTTTCAGTTAGCCTGTCTTGGAGCTACTTTGCCAAAGCAGGAGTATATTGGGCTGGGCCTTATTGTGGTTTGCACTGACCTATTTGTCAACACCTTCCAATCCCCCTCCCCCTTTCTGAATTGCTTTAGTCTGAGAAGGGACATTTCAAAGGATGCCATTGCTGTCCCTTACCTTTTAATTCTTTAAGAGATGGAAAGTCAGATTTTCACTTCACTGTCATGGAATAAAATAGAGAGGAAAGGGACTCAGAAGACCCCCAACGGTAGATTTGGAGTTGTGACCTCTTTTGGATGCTTGTAAAACATTCCTGTCACTCCGGGGTATACCCTGGAAGAATTATGAGAGTGCTTTCCCCACTGCTGGCTGTTCTGATTTGGTGAGGCTAATGCGGGGCTCTGGGAATTATGGGAGGAGATCTGCTCCTGATACCTGTGTTAGGAGGCAGTGCCTGGAGAAGGTGACCCCTGCCTTATGGGGGCCAGCTTGGGGAGGTCATTGTAGGTAGAGGGGGTGGCAGGGCTTGTTCTCTGAGGCTGAAGATGCTGCACAGGAGGGGTGCCATCCCAGGAATGGTGATAAGGCCGCCAGAGATGCTGGGGCCATGTAACTGGCCATTTGTGCCATAGGCAAGTTCAAGACCTTGAAGATACTTAGGATAGGAGGGTTTTATAAAAAACAGCAGAGGTCGGTGGGAAGACAACTCAGGTATTCCTTGCCTGTCAAGATTAGGAGGTGGGCACAGATGGTCAAGGAGTTCCTTCATAGGCTGAGGCCTCAGCACCCCCCTGGAGGTGAGAGGCACTGAGCCGCCTTAGATGCTGGTCAAACTCAGCTTCTGGAATCAAGAACTAGGTGGCATCTAGCAGTGTTTATGGGAAGTCCAGCTACCTGGTGACTTGCTGACTCACCGAGCTCAATCTGGTTTTGATCACATTCATTTTCAGATCCTAGAGCATGGGATGAAGGCTACAGGTTTTCTTTAAGGGAATCAAGGACAGACGTGCCAAAGAATTCAGAACATCCTGACAGTGACCCTGCTTTAGATGCAGGGACCACCGTGCCTCCTCTTAAGGGCGCTGGCATTTAACACTGTCACGTCAGGGAGCTGCGCTTCTCCTGCTCTCCCTCCCTTGCCATTTGGGCAGCCAGAACACTTGGTTTCTGTTCCAGTCACCATCTGCTCTAACCCACGCGCTCACAGCAGCAGCAGTTAGGGGATAGTAAACACTTGGAGAGGAAGAGCTTCATTTTACAGGAGCAGCTGCAAATGTGTGGTAAATCCATCTCCAGGTCCTTCTCTGGCTTCTCACCTTGGAGTAGGATAACTAGCATACTCAAAAGGGTACGAGAGGGTACGAGAATTTCTAAAGAAATTGCTCCCTAGAGTCTCTTCATATTATTGGAGGCGTGGCCTGGCCAAAACCCTAGATTGTAGTATCCAACTTTCTTGAGCAAAGAGATCCTATCTCCTCATTTTCCTGGGGGAGGACACCAACTTCCAAAGCCAGTGCTCTCATACAAGGCACAGTGCCCGAGTGTGAACACTACCTGGGGACATCAGAGCAAATTGGTGTGACCAGGGCAGGTCTTTTCCATAATTCATTAGGCAGAAGTACTTAAAAGGTTAAATTGTGCTGAGCTAGTCCTCCCCAACCCTAGGGGACCTTCTAGGCTGGGTCAGAGCTCCCTGCCAGCAGGGCCTGGGCCAGGACTGCACTAGCACAGACCGCTTCCAAGAGGGAGGGAAGGTCAGAACTTGCTGGCAACCATTTCTGAAGTGTCCTCTCCACCCCCACGCTCATTTCCCAATTTCTACCTTTCTCTTTTCAGGAAACATCTTTATGCAGCAGCCAAGTTACTATCATGACTTGAATGAAACCATGCCCACCATCCTTCAGGTACCGGCTCTTAGTCCTGTCCGGGGAGGGTGAGCTTGGCAGGCAGATCTTCTCCCCCCTTATGGTGTTCCTTGTCTTTCTTGAAGCGTCTGGGAGAAATATTTATACCCCACACCCTCTAGACCCAACTCCAGAGGGGCTCAGTCCCTCACTACACCCCTGCGAATTTGCCCTTTTCCCTCTTGAACAGAACTGGAATCTAAGGACTGTCTAGCACTCGTCCAAAAGGAGCTTGATTTGGTTTGGGGTTGTTTCCTGCAGCCACAGGCTGCAGAGGTAGATCTGTGTTTCTCAAACAAGGGCTTTGAAGTTTTAGAAAATCACTTTACAAAATAATGTTCATTATAAAAAACTTGGATCACATAATTAAAAAAAAGAAAGAGGAAGATAATTATTCTCTCATCATCCTCGTAACACGAGAGCCACCGTTCCTGGTAAGACTTAGAGTAGTCACACGCTGGCATTCTTTTTTTTTTTTTTTAAAGATTTATTTATTCATGCATACAAGCACTGGGGTACAGGCCAGAGGTGTGGGGGTGAGAGGATTCACCACAGAGAGCGGGGAGCAGAACAGGCAGATCAACGGAAGTACACTGCTGAGGGGAGCAGCGGGCACAGGAGAGGTCTGCTGCGCCATGTGGGTCCCCTCCCCGGCCGGCATCAGGGATCGAACTTGTGCTGCAGTGGCTGCTGTTTGCTTCATAGTGCGTTGCTTAACCCACTGCGCCACCAGGGGAGGCCCACATGCTGGCATTCTTACAGACACATGATTTTATGATGGACTCTACTTTCCTTTCACTGTTAATTTGGCTTTTATTTCTATATATTTCCAAAAATTGTCATGTCCAGGATCTACAAAACATTGCTGAATGTGTCTCTTAAATATTCATTTATCATACACTTGCCTCACCTATTCAGTGAGATAAAATCTGCAGGAATCCTAGAGCTTTACAGAGTACATTTTGCTGTTTTGATCCTCACCAAAATACTGTAAGAAGGGTGCCCCCATGACCCCCACCAGCATCCCCATTTTACAGTTTCCGCTCTGAACCTGTTCTCTGAGAAGGTCATTGTGGCCTAGGTATGCTGGTATGTGTCCCAAGGATTCCAAGGCAGTTTTCACATCACTCATTCTGGCTACAGGACGGTGGCCCTAGTTGTTTGCTTAACAGGATGTGAGAAAGTCACCTTTTGTTTTCACAGGTCTTCAGCAATATCCTCCAGCAATGTGGTTTGCAAGGGGATGGGGCCAGTACTACACCCCAGAAGCTCGAGGAGAGAGGCCGGTTGACTCCCAGCCACATGCCTCTCCTGGTGAGGATGCGCTTTCCCCCAGTCTCTTTCTGGTAGGAGTAGACCCAGCAGCTTCTTCTTTGCTCATGACCCTTTCCCCAACTCACTAAGCAACTGTTCCCATCACACAGGTTTAGACTATTTCAACAGGCTTTCATTCTCCTGTGGGAACTTTGTTTATGGAATAGTAGTGGAAAGAACATGGAATTAGAATCTAGATAACGGGGGCCTTGGTCTTCATTTAATTCAGCTCAGCGGATTCATTCCTGCACTGTTCATCAAAACAGTCATTGGTTTAGCAGTTTGTACAGTGCCAGGCCCTGGGCTGGGCACTGGTGGGTAAAGCAGTAAGTGAAAACAGACAGGGCATGGCTGTTCCGTGGAACTTACAACCTATGGAGGGGACAGACAGAAGGTAAGTATTTTAGGAGCCTGGATGTATGTCGGGGCTTGTGCTTCGAAGCACTGGAGAAAGAACAGGAAAGTGGCAGCTGTGAGTGGTCCTCCTCGAACTTGCAGTCTCCGGGGAAGACTTTAAATGTCAGAAAGGAGCACAACAAGTACTCTGGCAACATGTTTTTAACGCGCTTTTAACTACGGAGGGGAAAGCTACTTTCCTTATCAGTAAAATGGACATCCTACAGCTGCCCGACTACTTTTTAGAGTTGGCATGAGAATCAGGAAATTGCATAAGAAGGCACTTCGTGTTCCTTACACCCGCTGCAGAATGTAAGAAATCTGAGAGAAGTGTGGACTTGATATTCTTGCCGCACTGGGATGTAATTTCCGTGCAGGACCGTGGGTGTTGTCCTCAGGCTCAAAATTAGTTTCCTTCATCTTGCAAGAGAACCCTATTATCCTAGAAAATGCAGTAACCCTAGAGATCGTTGGGGCTACTACACCCATTGGGGCTACTGTAGCAGGGTCTGAGACTCAGTGGACAGCTAGACAGAGTGATGCGCCCAGAACCTGCTGCTAGCGATGGATCAGCCAGGCTTTGTGCAGGACATCCTGTTCTCGTCCCCCCGTGAAGCAGCTGCCTAATGCTCCCCTCCCCGACTTTGCCAACTTTGTCTCAGACCCTTCCCAAAACTGTCTATGGAGACAGAGAGGAATAACGCAGTGTTTTCTTTTGGCACCAGGAATTGAAGGACATTGTTCTCTACCTTTGTGATACGTGCACTACGCTCTGGTCCTTTCTGGACATCTTCCCTTTGGCTTGCCAAACCTTCCAGAAACACGACTTCTGTAACAGGTACAGCAGTAGTTCTGGCTGTTGAAGTAAAGGTTCTAGTTCACCTGCTCATTCAACAAATATGTACTGGGTGCGTAGATTGTGCGGGGCCCTCTTCCAGCCTGGGGGTGTCACAGTGAAGAACACCGACAGCACTCCCGCCTGTGTGGAGCCTGCGTTTTAGAGACATTCCCATTTTCTACTAAGAACAGGTTAAGGGAGCAAAAACCCAACCAACAAGAAGAGGGCAGCTTTAAATCAGCTCTCTCTCTTTTTTTTTTTTTTTTTTTAAAGGTTTATTTATTTTGCGTACAAGAGCTGGAGTGCAGGTCAGACGTGCAGGGGTTGAGAGGACTCACCACAGAAAGGACTCACAGAGTGGAGCAGAACAGGCAGATCCACTGAAACACACTGCTGAGGGGAGCAGCGGGCGAGGCAGGAGAGGTCTGCTGCGCCATGTGGGTCCCCTCCGTGGCCAGGGATTGAATTCCTGGTGTAGTGACTGTGGATGCTTCATAGTGCTGTGACTTAACCCCTTTGGGAGGCCCAAAGCAGCTCTGTTTTGTTTCACAGCCCCTATCATGGACAGGAACAATGGAGTAATAGACAAAAAGTGGCCTGAGGGCTTTAGCGTCTAGTGGAGGGAAGAGCACATGCCAGAAACAAGCAGATGTGCTCACTGCTGTGAGGCCAACTGTGGTGGCCATATCACGAAGCACTCTGGGGAAACAGAATTCTGTCTGGTAAAGGTTTCACAGTGACCTTTAAACCATGTCTGGAAGAATGAACAGGACCCTGCTAGCCAGAGAAAGGTCATAGTTAGTGGTGGAGAGGCAATTCGGTGGCTGGAGTGAAGGTGTGTATGCCAGGGGGTGTTCTGGAAGACATGAAGCAAGGGGCGGGGAGACCAGGGCAGCAGGAAAAAGGGGCCAATAACGGCAAGAAGTCAGTAGAAGTCAGATTGTGAGGTGCGTTGAATATGCTGGCAGGGAGTTGGGCCTTTATTCTGTAGGCGGTAGGAGCCATTGGAGGCCCTTAACCAAAGAATGGCCCTGCTGGGACAAGGAAAGATGGAGAGGAGGATGTGGGGCAGCGAGGGAGAGCCTCTTTGCCCATTCAGCACCATGAGCATCTGTTTCTTCTGCAGTAAGAAGGGGGTGCGAGGGTGTGGGCTGGTAGCCTGTGCGTTGCTTGGCAACAGCAGGGGCCGGCCTGTTCTCAGTGACCTCTGGCTGTTGTTCTTGCCAGGTGTCTCCAGCATCACAGGCGCTTCTGGGCTCTGCCCAGCTCGGTCCGCCCAGCCGTCTGTCCACTTGGTCATTTACTTGCCCATTCAACAAAACATTTATCTAGTGTTGACGTGTGCCAGAGATGGCAGCTGGTGCTCTGACCCCTCCTGGGTCTCCTCAGCTCGTGAAAATCAGACACGAGGATTCATCAGCTTATCAGAGAATGTTCGAATAAAGCACTAGGCAGCACTTCCTCCAGAAGATAGATCAGGTTGGGACTGCAGCTTCCATTTTTTGTAATAGGCATCTTTTCTCTAGCACATGCTTCCAGGAAACTTTGAAAACACCAAGAGGGAATTAAAATCACCGAGAGAGATCACACTGTTCTTAGACTCTTGTATCTGCTTGTTTACACTTACCGTAGCCGCTTTTTCCATTTTGTTAAAGCATTTCCCCAAATGTGGCACAGGTTGCTTCTGAAAGAGTCTTTAGACATAGAAGGAACTTTTCAAAGAGCTGACTCCTGCAAGGGACAGGCAGGCAGGAGAATATTCAGCCCATGTCAGGGTAAGGATGAAGGGAGGAAAACACCGTGACTGCCGGTGGCATTGCCTTGACCCACGAGTACACTGGGGCTGGGCCAACCTGTTCAAACTGTGCTGGAGGCCAGGTCTGCCCACTGAGTCAATGCAGCAACCCAGTCCCTTAGGTCGCTGCAAGGGGTTACAGTCACCAAACCCATCTTCAGCTAATCCCTCTCATAACAGTCTTCTTCCTCCTTCCTTCTCTTTCTCTGTCCTTTGATTCATAAATGAATACTACATTCACATGGTTCAGAACTCAGAAAGTATAAAATATACAGTGAAAAGCTTCCCTTTACCTCTTGCCCCATTCTGTTCCTCACATACCATTTAGGGTTCTTGTGGAATTTTCTAGCAATGTGCCTATACAACATATATATGTTTGTGTAAGCAAATAGCAGATGTGCATATTTTTTTTTAAGATTTATTTATTTATGCATACAAGCACTGGGGTATAGGCTAGAGGTGTGGGAGGGTGAGAGGATTCACCACAGAGAGCTGGGAGCAGAACAAGCAGATCAACGGAAGCACACTGCTGAGGGGTGCAGCGGGCACAGCAGGAGAGGTCTGCTGTACCATGTGGGTCCCCTCCCGGCAGGCAGCAGGGATCAAACTCGTGCTGCAGTGGCTGCAGTTAGCCTCATAGTGTGTTGCTTAACCCACTGCGCCACCAGGGAGGCCCAGATGTGCATATTTTTTATTGCTGGCCTGCCCCGTTTAAAATTTAAGTCTGATATGTTATGAATACTGTATGTAGATACTGTTTGTATTTTCCTTTTTTTAAATTTTTTTTTTAAAGATTTATTTATTTATGCATACAAGCACTGGGGTACAGGCCAGAGGTGTAAGGGGGTGAGAGGATTCACCACAGAGAGCGGGGAGCAGAACAGGCAGATCAACAGAAGTACACTGCTGAGAGGAGCAGCGGGCACAGCAGGAGAGGTCTGCTATGCCATGTGGGTCCCCCTCCTGGCCGGCGGCAGGGATCGAACTCGTGCTGCAGTGGCTGCGATTTGCTTCGTAGTGCGTTGCTTAACCCACTGCGCCACCAGGGGAGGCCCTCCTTTTTTTAAATTTTACTTTTAAACGTAACTTATATAAGTGCATATACATTACGTATAAGCTTGATGTATACCGGTGCCTATACCTCAGTCTTTGATATGACTGGATAGATTTAATTCTAAATGATACCCATAGGTGAACCTTTAGGTATTTTTTAGTGGCTTGCTATTACCAAAAAATGCTTCAAAGAATAACTTTGCACTCACATCATTTTAAAAGTCTATCTAAGGAATAAATTCCTAGAAGTAGAATTTCAGGAACAGATGGTGTATGCATTTTGAATTTTCATACATCTTGCCAAATCTCCCTCCATTCCAGTTCACCCTCCCACCAGCAGTGTTTCCTGGCAACACCTGAATCTGTCTAGGCCAGACTGCCCTCTCTGTCTTCTGGGTGTGACGCCCCGGGCTTAGTAAGGCCTAGCTCTTCTGGACTAATTACCTCTGCTAGTACAGCACTGCACAAGGATAGCTGTGACCGGGAGCAAGCACGCGGCAGGCAGGTATTGACAGTGCACCTGTTACAAATTTAGCACCATTCTAGGCACATGAGCTGCATTCTTGGCTTTCAGAAGCTTAATATGTTCACAGGAAGAATGAGACCAAAGAACAGAGGTGCTGCATTTTAAGTTGTAAGGACAGCATACTCTGAGCTGTGCATTTCGTTTTGGGAAGGAGTAGATCATATGGCTGAGCGTGATCAGGAAGTGTGTGCTAGGATGGAGAGTTTGAATTCCAGTTGGGAAAGGGTAGGGGTGAGGCTGCCAAGGTGAGAAGCAAGGTTGGCTGTGTAGTGCCTAGGTATGGCTATCCCAGAGAGAGAGGTGCGCTGGCTTAAAGCCACAGGACCAGCTAGCAGTGCTGGAGCAAGAAGAGTGACCTTGTGCTTGTTTGTCAAATCTCAGTGAATCTGGGTGGGCCTCTTGTTGCTGCGTTAGGCCTGTCTGGGCCCTGGTTTCCTATCTGAGTGGGGAATCATGAGACCGGACGCGCTTCTGGAAATCATAGCAGGTCATTCCAGGTTAACTCAGAGACGAGCCAGGATGGTTCCAGGATGAAATTGTGGTGACAACTTGGGAATAAGAAATGGGCCTCCATGCATCCTTGGGTTTGCTTTGATTTTCTAACAAAGCGTGCTATTTACGAACTAATGCAGCCTTTTCACCTGTGTGTGCCTCCACAGAATAGCTTCCTTTTATGAAATCGCAATTCCTGAACTGGAGTCTGCAATAAAGAAGAGGAGACTTGAAGATAGCAAGTGAGGAAGGGACAGAACTAAGAATGTTGGTTTGGGGGGAGAGACCTGAGCACCAGCCCTGCCTACCCAGGGCTTCAACATCCACATCTCCAAGAGAAGGGGGCGGGACCGAGGACTGTGAAGCTTCTGGATTGCATGTCCCCAGCAGTCTTCTGAACCATCGAAACCATCCCCTTCTGCTCTTGCTCCAAGCTCTTGTTAACCGGCCTACTGAATCCAAACTCACTATTCGAACTGAAGAATCCTAGAACCGGCCAGCACCCAGGCCCTGTAGCCTTTGGCCTGCTTTTGGCCTACTGTCTACAGTAAACCATGAGCCCTTCTCAGCCCTGGGGTGGGGCGGTGCCTACAGCTGCAGAGAGTAAGTTCCCTTGGTGCCTTTTTTCTACCAAATCTCTTGGCTTTTTGTCTCTGATCTTCAAAGGTTGTTAAGTGACCTCTGGCAAAGGCTGTCCCATTCCAGGAAGAAACTGCTGGAGATTTTTCACATTCTCATGAGCCAGATCTGCCTTCTGCCTGTCCTTGAAAGCAGGTAATCCCTTAGGAGCCACCTAAATCCAGCAGGGGTTCTTCCCTCACTTTACCTGTCCCCTCATTTGCTCCAGGATGGCTGAGCTGAGATGGGAAACCTCAAGAAATGTCTCTTCAATCGGCCACAGGCCTTGCAGAGGGGTGGGGCGGGTGTCTAGGGCAGCTACAGATCATCTGCATTGCATGAGTTCATTTCCTGGTGTTCTGTTCCAGCTGTGACAATATTCAGGGCTTCATCGAAGAGTTCCTTCAGATCTTCAGCTCCTTGCTGCAGGAGAGAAGGTGAGTGCAGCTAAGCTGTGACCAGCCATGGAACAGGCCTGGGCTCCCCCTGTGAGGCCCCACGTACTAGGTGGAGCTGCTGTTCTATGTGCGCCATAGGCAGCAGACACGTGGAGAGAACCAGCTCTGTCTCATCTGCTCTTTGTCCTGCAGGTTCCTCCGGGACTATGACGCCCTCTTCCCTGTGGCCGATGATGTCAGCTTACTGCAGCAGGCCTCCTCAGTCTTGTATCCTTCCGCTGCAGCTTCTGGGATGGGGCCTGGCTTGACCAGGTTGGAGGTGGGCTGCTGGGGCCCAGAACGAAGGTTTAGTTCCAGAACACATGGGTCAGCCAGCTTTTCCTAGAGGAGATGACTAGTCTGATCCTTGAGGCCAAAGAGGTACAGTCCTGCTTTCATGAGACTTTTATTGAGTACATAGACCTGTGTGACCATAAATGGTTCAATCCCACCGCCAGGGGCCTCGCTGCAGGAGGGGAGACCCTCACAAGTAAACAGGCGCACCTAATGCAGCAGAGCTTGGGGTGGAGGTGTCAGGCAGAAGTGATGGCCACGCTGAGAACAGTAGGAGGAATAGGAGCTGGTTGGGCCCTGAGCTCAGTGTTCCCTGTGGAATGAGGACAGAGAGTGGGCCCATCTGAGGGGTATGTGTTGGTCACAGGGTGCGGCTCCGAGGGAAGACTCTCGTGGAAGGGGGTTAGGGTGTGACAGCTGAGCTGGGGGCAAGCAGACTTGCTTGATCCTGGGGGGTGCTCACTAAGAAATTTGGGCCCTGCCCTGCAGGCATGGGGTAGCCGTGAGAGCATGAAGCAGGGGTGACGAGGTGGCCTATACTTTGGAAAAGCTCCGGACCAGAGAGGAGAATGAAGTAACCTGGGACCTTTGTGAGGCCTGGAAGCCAATGAGGCTGCTTTTGCTGGCATCCGAGCATGGCCATGGGGGTTTGGATCAGAAGTGGAATGAGAGAGTCTCGGGCAACTCCTGGGGCAACTCCTTCTGTCCTCCAGGAGCAACGTTCCTTTTGGAATCGACAGCCTTAAGCCTTTCACAGCTGAGGGGCGCTGAACCAGGTGTGAGGAAAGAGCTACTTGCTTCAGTTGGCAAAGCCTGTTTCCCTTTTATAAAACGAAGTGATGATGCCTTTTCCATGGCATCATGGCACTGGCCAGGGTGGTAGAAAGGGAAGAGGGCAAGGGGCCATTTTACTGATAGGGACGGGTTGCTGAGTCCCGCCTCAGGAGCAGCTGTGGCCCTCAGGCCTTGCAGGAGGCCTTCAGCTGGGGGGACAGGAAGCTCAGTGACAGCGCTCTCAGTGGACCCTCTTGCCAGCGATTTTCAGAGGAGGAGCTGCTGGCTTCTCCAAATAACATGTCCTGGGACACTCTGAGGCCATCCTCCGGCCCAGCGCTAAGCCAGAGCTGCTTTCTGCTGAGTGGCGCAGATACTGCTCAGTAGTGGCCAGTGTGGCCATGGCCTGCCCAGGTGCCTGTGACACCTCTGGCTGTAGCCCCCAAGGCCCCTGGCAAAAACCCCATGTCAGATGCTGGGGAGGAATTGAGAAATTACACTTCCTCAGAGCCAGGGAGGCGGACAGGCCTGTGGCCCCTGAGAGAGAGACACCTTAACATGTCCTCGTAGGGACGAGACGCGAACTGCCTACATCCTGCAGGCAGTCGAAAGTGCGTGGGAAGGGGTGGACCGGCGGAAGGCTAAAGACCCACCCGCAGCTGCCGAGGGTCCCAACGGGCTCATGGTGGCGGCGGAGCCAGTCTGCGGAACGTCATCACGTCCAGAGAACTCAGAGGAAGAGGAGGTCTGTGTCTGGAGCGGTATCTCCCTGCTTCCCACCCCCTCCTAGCCCCATCTCAGAGCTTGGGGCAGCAGGAAATGTCCCTACTTAGTTTCTGTACCCAAGGAGCTAGGTTTCTTTTGGAACTGACAGCCTTAAGCCTTCACAGCAAAGGGGCGCTGAACCAGGTGTGAGGAAAGAGCTAGTTGTTTCAGTTGGCAGAGCCTCAGTTTCCCTTTTATAAAACCAAGTGATGATGCCTTTTCCATGGAAATCCTTCTTGGCAGTCTCCTCTGAGAGATGACAGTGGCACGGCTTTGGTTGTGGCTGGGAACAATGCCTAGTTTTACTGCTTGGCTCCCTAGAAGCCCCTCCAGTGACCAAGTTTGGAAGCCTCTCATCTAGAGCTTTCTCTCAAGGCCTTGTCAGAACTTGCTGCGTCTGTGGCTTAACTGATTGATTGCTGAGCCGAGGACTCGTCCCACTTGTTGGGAAGCAGCATGACCGTGATGAAGAGCACACGGTCTCTGGGTTAGGCAGCTTCTGCCTCTTGCCAGCTGTGTGGCCTTCAACACTGCCTTCACATCCCTCACATGGAGCCCTGGTTCCTTATCTGCAGGCGGTGATGTCACTGTCCCACCTCCCAGAGTGGTTGGAATTTCCGGAGCCACTGTGTGGAACACTCTGAGGCTGGAGGGCCTTGGAGAATAAGTCTCCTCCTCCTCTCCCACCCCGTTCCCCATTTGGCTTCTTATTTGACTCATGGAGGGTTTTTATTGACCTGTTTTTCCTTACACGGAAGGCCTAACAAGATTAAGTCACATTGAGCAGTATATAAACTGAATCCCCCTTCCTGAAAAGAATATAATTAAGGGCATTTCTACACAGGCCAGATCTGGTGGTTGCTGTTTCCCACCAACCTGCTCGAGCTGGCCAACTCCCTGGTCAGTGGCACCACAAGTGTTTACGGAGTGCTTCGTCTGTGTGCATTTGAAACAATCCCGTGGTGACTGGTAGCGTGCCCTTTTTCTAAGGAGGAAACTGAAGTTCAGAGAGGGGAAATGCCCTGCCCAAAGTCACACAGCCAGAAGTAGCTCAGCCGGTTAGTCATAGAACCCCTTTATCAGAGGTGAGGAAATAGAGGCTCCAAGAGAAACTTGAGTCACTTGGCCAGGCGCCATGGTGAGGAGGGGCAGGGCTGGGACTCCAGCCAGGTCTCTAGGCCCAGAGCTGTTTGGAGCCTGCTGACCTATCACCTGCTCAGCCCAGCCTTGCCCTCCTTCACGCTGCTCTCCTCACAGTGCATGGGGGCGGCTGCTGCCCGGGGCCCCCCCGTATGCGGTGTGGAGCTGGACTCGCTCATCTCCCAAGTGAAGGACCTGCTGCCGGACCTGGGTGAGGGCTTCATCCTGGCCTGCCTGGAACACTACAGCTACGACCCGGAGCAGGTGATCAGCGATATCCTGGAGGAGCGGCTGGCCCCTGCCCTCCGCCAGCTGGACCGCAGCCTAGACAGGTGGGAGACACAGGTGGGAGGAGGCTCGTGGCCAGCCTGCTGGAGGGCACTGGTTGAGGTGCTGTGGGGCCCTTGCTGGGGGCCCTGGCCAGGGGCCCTTCTAGCTCTTTTGCCTCCCACTCTTCTTCCCCTCATGTCCCGACTTGCTTTCTCCTCCCCAAAGCAGTGTTTCCCGCCATTCAAACTGCTCTCCTCTTTGAGAAAATGTGGTACCCTGAGGTCCCTTATGAGGTTCTCACATGCCCCCTGCAGGGCTGAGTGTGCCCGACTGGACATCCTTGCTGCACCTGTGGGAAGACCACTTAGAGAGACACGGGATGTGACAAAGGGGTTGCAGAGCCCCTCAGAGCTCCAAATTTACTGGCCTGCCCCTGCCGTTACCACCTTCCCAGTAGCTTCCGGGGGGTGGAGGGGGTGACCAGAGCGTCTCACTTCCTTCACGACAGAAATGAATGTCGGCTATTTATAAATATCAGTGAATACGTGATACTTATTGAATGAGTAAATGAAGTTAGCCCTGTGCCTTTTGGACAAATTCCTCAGCTTCTCTGTGCCCATTTTACAGATGAGAATAATCAGGCCAAAAAGTTAGATTAACCTATGACAACCTATCTTGTAGGACTGTTGCGAGTATTAAATGAGAGGAGGAATTTGTATGAAGCGGAAAAAGAGCCTGTGTGAGTGGCACGCGGAACCCAGGGGGTTGCTTTCTTGGGGACGTGGCTGCATACTCAGGCAGGGGCCAGGTAGAGGCAGTGTCTTTAAACTGTGTCCTGTGGCTCTCCAAGCTGGGTGGAGAATCTGAGGACTATAAATGGTAGGAGAAGGTAGGCACAGATAGGAGCCAGCTGGTGGGGCCCCCTGAAATTGATTTCCTTGCCTCCCTCTAGACAGGTGAAACCGGACCCAACACCTCTGCTGACATCTCGTCACAACATCTTCCAGAATGATGAGTTTGACGTGTTCAGCAGGGACTCAGTGGACCTCAGCCGGGTGCACAAGGGCAGGAGGTGAGTGCAGTGGGCTGCAGGAGCCCCCAACGCCACAAGTTTAGGGGAAGAAATAAGAGAAACTAAGGACCTCATCTTTTTTTCTTTTTAAGATTTATTTATTTATGCACACAAGAGCTGGGGTACAGGCCAGAGTAGCAGGAGGTGAGAGGATTCACCAGAGACAGTGGGGAGCAGAACAGGCAGACGGACAGAAATACACTGCTGAGGGGAGCAGCGGGCGAGGCAGGAGAGGTCTGTGGTGCCATGTGGGTCCCCTCCCTGGCCGGGGATCGAACTCCTGCTGCTGTGCAGCAGATGCTTCACAGTGTGGTGCTCAACCCACTGCGCCACCAGGGAGGCCCCTAAGGACCTCATCTTACAGAATAGGCCTGTGTGTTTTCGGACACCCCAGCAGCTCCCAGTAGGTGAGGCGGCTTCTCTTATGATTACGCTTTAGACTCTTGGCTCTGCACAGGGTAATGTCCAGTGCGGCTTCTGGCTCACAGCAAAAGGTCACCAGGGCCAAAGCTGTCCCTCTCTTGCCTTCATGTAGTGACCATCAAATCACTGAAGAGTAAAGCAGGACAGTGCTTCCCAGAAGCTGTTCCTTGACCTGCTTTTCTCTAGTTTGTGAGAAAAATGAGAAAAGTAAAGACCTGTACTGAGCAAGCTTTTCAGAAGGTGAATATATTATATTTTAGGACCTTTCTACTTATTTTTAGTTTTTGTCCTTCCTACATTTTTGGCATTGAGAACTCCATTCATAATTTATTCATTCATTCAGCAAATCTTTGCTAGGAGCTTATGGCCTTCTAGGTTCTGGATTTATTAAGTGCTGGGATGTAGTGGAAGTGAGACAGTCATAGCCCATGCTGACATGGAGTTTGCATTAATCAATTCATCAAACAGGCAATATAAAATTGCAAATATTGGGCCTTCCTGGTGGCGCAGTGGGTTAAGCAATGCACTATGAAGCAAGCCACAGCCACTGCAGCATGAGTTCGATCCCTGCCTCCGGCCAGGGAAGGGACCCACATGGTGCAGCAGACCTCTCCTGCCTTGCCTGCTGTTGCCCTCAGCAGTGTGTTTCAGTCAGTCTGCCTGTTCTGCTCCCCACTCTGTCTCTGGTGAATCCGCTCACCTCCCTGGACTCTGGCCTGTACCCCAGCTCTTGCATGTATAAATAAGTAAATCTTTAAAAAAAAATTGCAGATACTGCAGGTACCACAAGGTGAAGGTTTGCATCTTGTTCGGAACTCCGGTAGGGGCTTCAGTCAGGAGTCCTTCCACAAGAGGACTCCTTTGAGGAAATAATATGGGTGAGACCAAGAGGAGAAGGATGAGGAAAGGTCAGTCATGCAGGAGTGTGGGGGGAGGAAAATCTTTCGAAGCAGCGTGAACAGGGCCAGTAGCCCCAAGAACATGGGGAGCAGCACATTTCATGTCTTGGAAAGATGGTGCAAGCTTTGGAGACCCATCAGAGGGACCAGGCATCGGCAGTCATGGCTTACAGCGTGATGTGGTAGAGACTGACAAAGATGTCACGACACTATGCTAGTCCCTAAAGTTTCTCTAGCTGTTGTTGGCTCGTGGAATCCAGAAATCTAGTGACCACTGGACATGGCAAGGCTCAGGGGTGGGAGGGGCCTGCTCTTTTCTTGTGCCAGGAGCCCCCGAGGCAGAAGTGCAGAGTGCTGCCGCAGTGAGGGACCCCGCTGCTTGCCCCGAGGACCATCCAGTGCTGGAAGCTTGGCTGAGCACGGCTGAGCACGGCTGGGGATGCGGGCGCAGGGCTGCGCTGAAGTCCTCTGGCTGGCTGGACAGGAAGCAAACTGCTTAGTCACGCGTGTTGTGACATTCTCAGATCCCAGGCCGGAGGTATAATCTTGCATCGGTGGCCGCTGTTCCAGACCAGAATGGCCCTTGACAACTCCCGGGGTGGGGAGAAGGGCAGCTGGGGAGGGCTGTGCCCCCACTGCCAGACAGACTGGGTGGCAGGTGTTTACTGAGCTCATTATCTGGGTAGCCCAGGGGCTGGGGACCGCAAAGCGGTAAAGCCTCTGCTCATGTGTCCATTATTTATTCATTCAGCAAATATTTATTAAGTGATTTACTAGTGCCAGATCCCATATCAGACACCAGGGAGACAAGGTGAGCAGGACAGCCAGGACTCAACCTCAGACAGCTCAGAGACTGTGGGAAAGACAGAGACCATTAAAACAAGAGGCAACCGTGTGGAAGAAGTGCTGAGATGGGGTGCACGGGTGCCTATCTTAATCTGGATAGGGCTGAGGGGCTCAGGGCCATGGGTCCTGCCTTAGGGAGCACATGAGGAATTAAGTAGCACAAAGCAGATCACACTTGTTAAAATGTCATGTGTTACTATATCAGGTGGAAGGTACTCGGTAGCTCAGGTAATATAGAAGCCTGCTCCCTACATCGCAGGGAGTGGCAAGGCAGGGTGGGCCAGGCTTGGTTAAGCTGTGAAGCAGCCACATTATCGAGGATGCCTCCCTTCCACTCCCAGAGTTTGGTTCCCCCAAGGCCGCTGGGTGGCCACCGCTGTTTCAGCTATGACCTCTGGAAATGATAGTGCCAAGAGGAGGTCTGGACCATATCTTCTTGTATCTCTCTTTGAGACCAGGAAGTCCTTCTCAGAACTCTCCAGATTCCCCTCACATCTCTCTGAGAGAACTGGGTCTAGGGCCAAGGCCTAGGACTCCAGTCCAGGTGGAGAGGGTGGAAAGACCTGAACAAAGGAAGGGTCTGTTGGGAATGAGGGTGAGGTGAAGGTGGCTGATGGTAGACATCAGTCACATGTACCGCCCGGTGCATCGTCGCCAAACAAAGGAGGCAGTGCGTGTGTGAGGTGGGGCTGCCAGCTCCTTTGGACTCAACAGGGGTGTCCGAGAAGATAATGTGCTCTTCCTCAAGAAAGGTTCTATGGCCAAAAGTCTGTCTCTTGAAGAGTTGTAGGGCACACTGGCATATTCAAAGCCCTGACAAGTCCTGCAGTAAAAGAAAGGCTTCACCAGCAGGTCCCAGGTCTGCTTGTACTCATCATCTTATTTCATCTTCACAGCCACCCTGAGAGGCACCAGTAGGGACTTGGCTGGTCACACAGCTCAGGAAGCAACAGACTTGAGTCAAGAGATCTGTGTTCTGGCCCTGGCTCTGGTCTGTGTGACCTTGGGGGCGTTGCTCTGTCTCTGAATCCCCTGGCCCTCACCCAGAAAGGAGGGATTTATTGCCATTATGGGTCGTTAACAGTTCAAAGATGGGAGAGACCCCCTTAAGGGCCAGTTTCAAGTGGTCCTTGAGTATCGGCTCAAGGACCGAAGTGAGTAGAGAAAAGCTGTCTAGACTTCAAGGGAGCCTGCGTGTTTCCTGGGCTCGCTGCCATCTTACAGGAGACTGAAGTGTTCTGTACCCAACATGTTCTCTAAAGCCATGTTGCTTACTTTCCAGATTTGCCCCAAGTTCTGGCCCTCAGGTAGTTTTATCTTAGATTTTCCTTTCCTCTCTGACTCTAAACAGGGTCATGATGCCCAAGTTGAGGACGCTGCAGGCACTAGGCTCAGCTGTCTCTGCCAGTGTGTTCTCACCAGGTCTGGCTGGGGTGAGCAGAGTATGCCAGGCTTCTCTCTCCTTGCCAGGGAATCACACACCCACAAGTGAGACAGCACACAAAAACTGCCTGACTGCCAAAAATTGGGTACAGGGAGGATCAAGAGCATAGAATGTGACACCTCTGAGTCATCCTCAGCCCCTCGGCCCAGTACAGGTCATGGCACGTGGTAGGCCCTCAAGAAATGTGTCGAGTAAATGGCTGTGCTCCAACCAGTGGCAGCAGCCCCTAAGACCGGCGTGGGCCCCTTTCATTGCCTCTCCAGCCCTCAGCCTGGTGAAGAGCTAGGTGAGGGCTGCAGCCACAGGCCCCTTTCCTGGTCGATGTGAAGAATTACTGTGCATTGAAAAATTTTCCTCGTCCGGATCAAACAACCCCCAGCCGTAGAACTTCTCCAGACCCTCGGCTAGATCCCAGGAGCCAGAATTCATTTCATCTTAGGGTTGCGGGGCGTCCTTGCCCCTTTCAGCACATTCCATCTCGGCCTGTCTGGCTCCCCCACAGACTGTTACTCTTCCCTGATTCTCTCCCCAACTCAGCCTTAGTTCCTTAGCTCGTGCATAGTAGGCTAATAACAAAAGCTGCTGTGAGGAGCCAGATCCTAGCCCTCTGCTCTGGGAGCCATCGTTTTAACCTGCCCGGGTTCCTAAGCAGACACCCTGCAGGCTCAGGCGCCTGCCCCTCCCTGCAACAAAAGGCAGTTAACAGAAGATTTTTATGGAAGCTGCATGACTTTGTGTCTCCTTTCCGCCCCTCCCTCCATGCATTCCAGAGACCCGATTTCACAGCAAAGCTGGATTTTCTTGCATGGCATCTCATATCGATTTTCCCCTGCAGGGTTAGAAACTACATTCCATCTTCTGTAGTTTGCCCATCTTATGTCTTCTATGGATTTGCAAGGTTCTGAGCCAGAGGCCGGTGTCCCCACCGTGGCTGTGCTACAGACCGCTGTGTCCCCAAGCACCTCTCTCTCCTCTCCATGGCACCTGCGTCGCCTCATCTGCAGTGTGGCAGGAATTGAATTTCTTTTCTTCCAATGGAATGACATGGAAAAGTGAACTCTTTGTAGAACAGTTAGTGTTGGGGGGAAAGGGTGTCCCGAACCAACTCCACAAATCAGGTTTTATGGACTCCACCCCCACCCCAGACCAGAGAGATCCAAGACACCAAGGACTACAGATCCTGTGGCGTCATCGCCATCGAAGGGAGGATGCTGGGAACGGAGGGTGGAGTTAGGCAGCCAGGCTTGGTATAACTAGACACGTGGGCTTTGGTGGCTCTTGACCTCCAGTGTACTTTTGGGATCCCAGCTCAGTGGAACTGGTAGGACACATTCACCATCTCTCTCTCTCTCTCTCCGCCCCTTCTTTATTCCTTTCTTCATTCCCCCCCTTTTTAAAATTTTATTTATGCATACAAGAGCTGGGGTATGGGCCAGAGTTGCGGGAGGTGAGAGGATTCACCAGAGACAGTGGGGAGCAGAACAGGCAGATCGACTGAAACACACTGCTGAGGGAAGCAGTGGGCGAGGCAGGAGAGGTCTGCTGCACCACGTGGGTCCCCTCCCTGGCCTGGGATCGAACCTTCACAGTGTGGCGCTCAACCCGCTGTGCCATCAGGGAGGCCCTGACCTTGCTTTTTTTTAAAAAAAAAAGTATTTTTGTGTAGAAGAAGTGGATGTAGGCCAGAGGTACGGGTGTGAGCAGATTCATCAGAGACAAAGTGGGGAACAGAACAGGCAGATCTGCTGAAATACATGGCTGTGGGGAGCAGTGGGCGAGACAGGAGAGGTCTGCTGCGCCGTGTGGGTCAGCTCCCTGGCCAGGGATTGAGCACAGGCCACTGTGGAGGGCTGTGGCAGTGATAGCGCTGAGACTTTCACCTAGGCCATCAGGGAGGCCCCCTTGCTTTCTTGTTTGCTTTTTAAAGATTCAAATAAGTGCCTCTGAGGAATAACCACTGCTATTGGCTGGGCGCTTGCTCGCCCTCTCCAGGTGTGTTTGCACGCATAGCTGTATGTGTCCAGGAAACAGACTTGGTCTGGTTTGCTTTCTGCTTTTTTTTTTTTTAAAGATTTACTATTTATGCATACAAGAACTGGGGTACAGGCCAGAGGTGCAGGGGGTGAGAGGATCCACCAGACAGAACATGGAGCAGAACAGGCAGATCCACTGAAGCACACTGCTGAGGAGAGCAATGGGCGAGGCAGGAGAGGTCTTCTATGCCATGTGGGTCCCCTCCCTGGCTGGGGATCAAACTCGCACTCCTGTGCCACACTCCTTCACAGTGTGGCGCTCAACCCAATGCGCCATCAGGGACGCCCTGCTTTCTGCTTTTTGTACAGATGGGCTTGTACTGTGTGTTTTACTGTAGCTTGCTTTTTTCTCAGGTGTTAGTCTTAAAATTCTTTCTCTGTCAGCACAAACAGATCAATGTCATTCTTGAGAATTGCCACCCAGCATTCTGTAATACAGATGTGGGACAGAGCTTTTGGCTGTGTCATTTGTGATGGTCATTGCATCACCAATTACTTCCCCTTTTTCATTGGTATAAACAACGCTAAGAAAAAAATCCCCTGTAGGGCCTCTTTGTGCTCATGGCCCGCATATTTCTAGGATGGACACCTCAGCGAAGAATTTCTTGGTCAAAAAGTGGGCTATTTGGGGCCTCCCTGGTGGTGCAATGGGTTAAGCAATTCACTATGATGCAAATCGCGGCCACCAGCACAAATTTGATCCCTGCCACCAGCCAGGGAGGGGCCCCACATGGCGCAGCAGACCTCTCCTGCCTCGCCCGCTGCTCCCCTCAGCAGTGTATTTCAGTCCATCTGCCTGTTCTGCTCCCCACTCTGTCTCTGGTGAATCCTCTCACCTCCCGCAACTCTGGCCCATACCCCAGCTCTTGTATGCATAAATAAATCTTTAAAAAAAATAAAAATAGGCAACCAGCTGCTCCCGGGGTGCCCTCCACAGTGGCTGCCCCATTCACTTGGGCACCCCCAGCAGAGAGAGTCCGGCCTCCCAGCGCCTCTCGCGCTGGGTGTCAGTTGTCTGTGTCAGCCTGAGGGGGAGAGGGGCGAGCCCACGGGCTCTCTGGACCCTTCTACTCCAGTCTTCAAAGCCTGATGGTTTTCCTTCCTCCCTCCTCACTGGCCCATCTCAACGTCAGGAAGGAGGCGAACGCTCGACAACTGCTGAACGACAAGCGGGAGGTGGCGGCGCAGCGCCAGCGCTACGAGCAGTACAGCGTGGTGGTGGAGGAGGTAGGGTGTAAGCCGCTTGGCCGGGCCAGGTGGGGGACACCATGGACCCCTGCCTCTCCCGCCCACACTCCGCTGCCTGCAGGTGCCACTGCAGCCAGGCGAGAGCCCGTCTTACCGGGGCGACGACTACGAGGATGAGTATGACGACACCTACGACGGCAACCAGGTGGGCGCCAACGACGCCGACTCAGATGACGAGCTCATCAGCCGCAGGTGAGGCTGTGCGGTGGGCGAGCGGGCGGAGAGCAGGATTCCTGGGGCAGGCAGCTCTGGCCCGGGCCTCTCCCAGAGCCTCTTGTTTGTACAGATGGGAATGCCAAGGCCCTGATCGCATAAGCCAGGTAGTGGCAGAACCAGGGCCCAAGCCCAGGCCTCCTGACTCCTCGTGCAGTGCTCCTTCCACCCCAACCCTTGGCTGGTTGACCCAGCCCCTCCCTGGGTGGGACAGCATTTTTTTGGTCTCTTGTAGTGGTCTTACCTTTTTCTTCTTAACTGTAGAAAACTTACCCCAGTGGGATTTTATGGAGAGTCCCCAATACATAAAGGCAGAGACGCCCTGACTAGGGAGGACTGGACACCTCCCGCCTCCGCTGCAGTTCAGCCTCTCCCCAAACCCCTACAGCAGACACTAAGCCCCTCAGAGAGTCCGGGGACTAAAGCAAAACTAGCTTTTGAAAGCACTTTGGGTTTTCGTGGCCTCCTGAGCCAGTCCCCTTCCTGGTAAGGCCTTTAGGCCCAGCTGGATTCCCACCGTGAGGCTGTCTCTCCAAGTTTAATCTAACCTTTGATCTCACTTTGTCTGTGAACCCTCAGGCCCTTCACCATCCCTCAGGTGCTGAGGACCAAAGTGCCCAGAGAAGGGCCGGAGGTGGACGATGACATTGAGGAAGAGGCTGAGGAGGAGGCCCCCAAGGTACCTCTTGGCAGATGGCGTGGTGGGGGTGGCAGAGGAAGGGAAGGATGCAGTTTGAAAGGATATATTGGGAGCACGGTGCCCCCTCCTTCATTTGGCCTCAAGGCAGCCCCATCTTCACCGGGAGGGGTCCCTTGAGTCCAGGTGTCTGCTTGGAGAGCTGATGGCTTCCAGCTCACCTCTGCTGCCCAGTGAGGGCCCAGGGGACAGATCAGAGAGGGGCCTTTGAGCTGCTGGCTTCATTAGGCCCAGGAGCCTGAGGGCCAGATGTCACCGCCGCCGTGCCCAGGATGGCAGTTGTTAAAATTAGAGAAGAGTTAACACTCAAGGGCTTTGAAGGTCATCTGGGCTGGTGGGCTTGAAAATTCAATTTTTCATCAGCTAAACATTTTCTTCAAATGGAATCTTAGCGCCGCAACATAAAAACAAACAGACAAACAAAAACAGGTAAAAGTGGTGCTGCTTGGAGTGAGGCAGCAGCCGGCGGTTCCTGGAGCCCTCATACCCACCGCCAGAGAGACAGAATCAGACGTGTCTGGGGCCAGGCCACTGACGGAAACAAGTCACGGCGCAGAAGACCGTTCTCAAGCGTGGGTGTCCCCGCAGCCGGCTGCTGGTGTCACTACAGCGGGGACCAGTTGGCTTCTAGGGGTGGCTCAGCTTTCAGGGCCCTGTGTGACCTCTCACTTGGCCATCCTGGCCTTTCCCCTTTGTCCCCATTTGTTGTCATTTCCCAATTCTGATGCACCGGCCCCACCGTGCCCGAAGCCTTTCCAGAAATCCTAAGTACCTTTAGCTGCCTGCCCCTTAAGCAGGAGGTGAGAGGCACAGAGAGGGGGTCTTTGAAAGGGAACCTTGGACCACAGCAAACCCATTCTGGGGTGTTGCCCTGCCACACTTTGGCTCGATCCTCTCCCCGCTCCTGGCGTGGAGGCGTCGGCAAGATTCACTTGAAGACAACCTTACCACAGCTCAGGAAAACGGGCAGCTCGTAAGTCTAGACTTTTTTCTCTCTCCTCCCTTCCACAGCCTGACCATTTTGTGCAGGACCCTGCAGTGCTGCGGGAGAGAGCAGAAGCCAGGCGCATGGCCTCCCTCGCCAGGAAGGGGTGAGCATTTCAAGCAGCTGTTTCGATGGGAAGGGGCCTTTCAGGGGACAGCCAGCCAACCATGCAGTCAGCCCTGACAGAAACCCTAAGTGCTTTTTGTGTCTGAGTTTAGTTCTCACAGTGACCAACCCTATGACGTAGCTACTAGTGAGGTCAGCAAGGCCCAGCCCAAGGCATCCTCCCTCATTGTTGTGGTCAGTGGTCAGGCCTCCAGCCAGTCCTCTCCAGAGCTTAGCCACAGGCAAGGCTCAGAGAAGACTCCAGGCACACAGCTGGCCGGATCCCCAAGGCTGTATCTCTGTCAGGTTCCATTTCTCCTCCCACCGGAAGTTGGGACACAGACTTCGAGTCCTCCCCCAGGGACCTCGGGGAAGCCTCTTCTGGCTGATGAGCTCTCCTGGGCGTTGTTCCTCCCTCAGGTACCGGCATGACAGCTCTACAGCAGTGGCTGGCAACCCTCGGGGCCATGGACAGAACCGGGAGACAACCCAGGAACGCAGGAAGAAGGAAGCCAGTAAGGCAACGCGCGCCAACCACAACCGCAGAACCATGGCCGACCGAAAAAGGAGCAAAGGCATGATCCCATCCTGAGGCCGCGGTGCCTGAGCCAGCTGGGAGGCCGCAGCACCGAACCCTCCAGGCTGCATTACCATTGCCTGGGGTCT
The DNA here is from genome assembly GCA_019455555.1 of Galemys pyrenaicus. Classification (NCBI taxonomy): domain Eukaryota; kingdom Metazoa; phylum Chordata; class Mammalia; order Eulipotyphla; family Talpidae; genus Galemys; species Galemys pyrenaicus. The sequence goes on along the minus strand of JAGFMF010011483.1, from coordinate 933,081 downwards.
CCCAACCAGTTGGCCCCCTGCCCGGGCCCCAGTTTCTATTCCACCCCTCTACAGCCTCAGCTTTGCAGCCCTTGAGAAGGCCGCCTCCTCATCCACCAGCCAGCCGTGAGCGCCTTCTTCCAGAACACGCAGTGCCTTATCCACAGCAGAGGAACCTGCGGGGCCAGCAAGCAGGCAGAGGGGACGGGGAGAGATCCCCAAGGCCAGCCCCCCGACCTCGTGCAGCAAGACACCACTTCCCTTTAACCCTGGACGCCAGGAAACTTGTATATTCAAAAACAAAGAAAACAAAGGCCTGCAAATAAAGTTTTTGACCCTCGAGCAATGATCCATGATGTGCAGTGACCCATCCCCATGTCCCATTCTTCGGCGACATCTGCTGCCGGGGAGGAAGAGGTCAGAATGATCACTGTGCTCTTTTCATCGGCCTTTCGCGATAGCCTCTCACGTTAACTCTCCTGACGGTCTGACTTGCTGTGTGACCCTGAGAACAACACCCACTTCTCTGAGCCTCTGGTCCCCGCCTGTGAAAAGAAGGGCTGAGGGGGTGTGGCCATGGTTCTTCCTGTTACCTCATTCAGTCCCCACGCCGCCACCCTAGGAGGAAGGAACTGTGTTCAGCCCCATAGTACAGCTGAGGAAGGTGAGGCACAGAGCTGAGGTGTCTGCCCAGGCCATAGTCAGGAAGTGGCAGAGCGGGGATTGGGTGCTCAGCCTGACCTCTGACCTTCAGAGGATCTTTGATACCCATAAGCGGTGTCCTCTCTAGCTCACAGTTGGCCAGAAGACATTTGCCCAGAGCAGAGCCGGTATCAACTTGGTGCCTGCTGCTTGTGCACACTCTCTAGTAAGCCCTTCAGAATTGAAGGGCTGGAGATGAGAAGAAATGAGATGTCCATGGCAAGTCCTGTTGAAGTGAATGGGACTTAGGCCGCTTCCCTAGATCCCCCTCTGGGCATGGCCGGCTGACTCCTGGCTTGGCAGCAGCTGCCTGGCTCCCCACCCACACAGTGTTGCTGAGGAACAGTGGACCAGCACTAGGGCCTTGGCTGGCCTGGCCTGGAGTCCATCAGAGAAAGCCAGGTCCCCTGCCCAGCTAGCCCTTGACAAATCACCCTAGATGCTGGTGCAATTTATTTGCATGTGGTTAGGATGAGCATCTGAAGCAGTGAGGCAGACAGGCACTTGACCAATTGGTTTTCTTAGGTCAGCCCACACAAGTGAAAATCAATAGCAATTCCTCTATGTCCTGCCAGTTCTTTTGGTGCCTTTGAGATGCAGAGCAGATGCGGGGGTGGGGGTGGGGGTGGCGTCCTCTCTCACTGCTGAATTAGCTGCGATCAGGCCTGGGGTTAGCCATCCTGACAGGCAGCAGGAAGACTGTTTCCTCCCAGGGACATTTGCCTAGAACTAAGCTCAATGGCGGGGCCCTGGCCCAAGCTCTTGGCCCTGGAACACGCTGGATGGATGGGTTGGGGGAGCTCCTGGGCTTTACCTGCCTTATGTTACTGTTCATACAGCCCCTTTCAGCCACACGTTGTCATCTGTACCTCCGAACCACCAGAGTGGTGTGCAGACTTCACATTAGCACCCCAAATTAAAGGGTTTGGGAAGACAGGCAGTTTTTCCAAATATTCTGGAATGCAATGCCAGGTCAAATTTAGTCTCTCTTTTTCAATCCTTTCAGGGTTGCTTTGCCAACAGCTCAGGGGTCATCCAGAATGGTGCTGGAAGGCACACCCCATCCCTTCTTGGGGACTGTCCCATCTATAAATGTCAGATTAGGTGAATGGTTTCCATTTTGTGCCAGTCAAGTCCTCAGTGGAGGCCCTAGGTTTAAGATGGCCCACTGCAGAAGCGTTAGCAAGTGAAGTGAACCCTGCCGCTCGGTCCCTGGGCCGCACCGCCCCAACTACTGCTCCTAAGCAGGAATGTACTAAGTGCCTTCTCTGTACCCTGGCGGAGAACACCGACTTAAAGGCATTTCCAGGAAGTTTTTACGACCCGTGTCTCTGAGAGGACTTAAGACTTGAGTGTCTGTTTCTAGTCCATTGAGTGGCAATGACGGTGGATGTGTTTGTTTTGAACAGTGCTTTGTGGCTCTGTGAGGTGGGTGGGGAAGAGCTTGTCACTGTTTATCAAAGGGCACTCAGAGGACACTAGGAGGACAAGTAACTTGCCCAGGGCCCATGGCAAGTTAGCAGCAGAGTCTAGATGCAGAGCTTTCTGAGTGTCCCCCTTAGACAGCAGGTGCAATCTAGAAGAATAAATGACTTGGGAAGGCCTGCCTGCCCCCGCCACCCCAGGTGAAATAAGATCAGCTAGGGGAACAAAAGTGAACCCACCAAAAATGCGGGGGAGGGTGTTCTGTAACCCTTTAAAACGATGTCAATGAAGACTTGTAGCAACTTGAGAAACTGAATATTCAAGAATACAATTTTTTAAAGAATAAATTTGAAAGCAGAGCGCATATGGTAATATGCCACAGTGGTGAAAATGTTTTTTAGAAAATGCATACTGACCAAATCTAGAAGGGGATGTACATAAATGAAAATGTTGGTGAGAGCATGAATGGTGGTGGTGGTGACCGTGATGATTTGTAACAATAATAAAAGCATTGACTGGGCTCTTGCCATAGCCAGTTTCTGCCGGGCTGTTTTCTTGTATAAGCTCGTCGAATCCTCACAAAATAGGCACAGAAGAGAAAAGTAAGGTCAGAGACGGAAGGTGACCCAAGAGGAATTACGCCCCAAGATTTTCTCCAAAAGCTCATGCTCAGTCCTGAATCCAACTGACATTCCTCCCTCATCCGCATCTTTGTTGATGTTATTACAGAGAAAGAAGAAAATCCAAGTAAAATAAGTGCAGAGCAAGAGGATAAGAAATCCCACTTTATTGGGCCAGGGTTATAATGTGTGCTGAACGATCTGACATTATTCCACAGACCTCAGATGTTCTGTACCATTTTCTTTTACTTTTGTTTTCAAATTTTTTTTAAGATTTGTTTACTTCTGCATATAAAACCTGGGGTACAGGTCAGAGTCACGGGAGGTGAGAGGACTCATCAGAGACAGAGTGGGGAGCAGAACAGGCAGATCCACTGAAATACACTGCTGAGGGGAGCAGTGGGCGAGGCAGGAGAGGTCTGTGGTGCCATGTGGGTCCCCTCCCTGGCCGGGGATCGAACTCCTGCTGCTGTGCCGCAGATGCTTCACACCAGGGAGCACCACCAGGGAGGCTCCTGTTTTCAAATTTATTTACCCTCTCTTCTGTATATCCAGTCTGCCATTAAGCTCATTGAATAATTTTTCACCTTTGGTGTAATCCATCTCTAGGATAAAAGGAGAAAAGAATTAGGAGTAGAACATTCTTTTTTTTTTAAATGACCTTATTTATGCATACAAGAAGTGGGGTACAGGCCAGAGGTGTTGAGGGTGAGAGGATTCACCAGAGACAGAGTTGGGGGGAGCAGAACAGGCAGACTGACTGAAGTTCACTGCTGAGGGGAGCAGCGGGCGAGACAGGATTGGTGACTGTGCCATGTGGGTGATCTCCCTGGTGGGAATCAAACCAGCGCTGCAGCAGCTACAGTTTCACAGTGCGGTGCTTAACCCCCTTGTGTCACCAGGGACGCCCAGGGGTAGAACATTCTAACTGAAATGGGACTAGCAGAATCTGGAGAGCACTGAGACTTGGGAGGGGCCAAGAGACTGGTAACGTCAAGGATCCAGGGTGGATGTGAAGGGGCAAAAGAGAGGGAGGGGGGAAGAGGGCCCCAGAGTTAGAGCTACAGAACAGCCTGGGCCATGGTCTAACCATCTGTCCAGAGCAGCAGCTCTGTGTTTTCTCCCTGCCCTCAGGGTTTGGGGTATGAATGATCTGCCTGGATGGAAGGAAAATTACTTCCAGTCAGTACATGTTCACCAAGGTCTACGAGGTGGCAGGCACTGTAGCAGGCATTTATGAGAAAGACCTGGCTCTCACCCTCGTGGAGTTCACAGAGCAAGAGGAATCTGAATGTTAACATGTTGAAAAAGCTAGAGCTTATGCTAAGTTCTAACAACTGAATGAAAAAAATGAATGAGTAATTTCAACAGAAGTCAAGCAAAAGACTTTCTCAGAGGGTGGGTGGGTCACAGTGCCAGGCAGCAGCCAAGAGGGCTACCAGGCTAGAGCAATGGAGCTTAGGGGGCTCTGCCCAACTTTACACGGAAGTGGCAGGGAGGGAGCCAATGGGAAGAAAGGAAGATGAGAAAGCAAAGAAAGGAAGATGAGAAAGCAAAGAGAAGGAAGGGGCTTCAGAGGTGAGAAGGGAGTGTTAGCACGTAGAGCATATTTATGGGATACCTCAAAGAAGCTGGGGAAGGGCCTGCCCTGGTGGCGCAGTGGGTTGAGTGGCGCACTAAGAAGCAAACCGCAGCCACTTGCAGCATGAGTTCGATCCCTGCTGCCGGCCAGGGAGGGGACCCACATGGCACAGCAGACCTCTCCTGCCTTGCCCACTGCTCCCCTCAGCAGTGTGTTTCAGTGCATCTGCCTGTTCTGCTCCCCACTCTATCTCTGATGAGTCCTCTCACCTCCCATGACTCTGGCCTGTACCCCAGTGCTTGTATGCCTAAATAAATAAAATCTTAAAAATTAAAAATAAAGTTTACTGGGCCTCCCTGGTGGCGCAGCGGGTTAAGCAACACACTATGAAGCAAACCGCAACCACTGCAGCACGAGTTCGATCCCTGCCGCCGGCCAGGGAGGGGACCCACATGGCTCAGCAGACCTCTCCTGCCTCACCCACTGCTGCCCTCGGCAGTGTGTTTCAGTCCGTCTGCCTGTTCTGCTCCCCACTCCGTCTCTGGTGAATCCTCTCACCTCCCGTGACTCTGGCCTGTACCCCAGCTCTTGTACACATAAATAAATAAAAAAAAATAAAAATAAAGTTTACTGTGCCCAACCCTGTACGTGTGTTGGGGTGCAAGGAGGGGGAGTATCTTCAAATGAGTTTGCAATTCCAACTTCATATCTTACTGGAAATTCTCTTCCAACAATCAATCATCCAGAGAATTTTACACAGAATGGCAGAACCCAGAGAGCCTTAAAGGACATTGAGCATGAGTGTCTCGACCTATTTAACCCGAACCTGCCCTAATTTCAGGCCCTGTGATTTCAGACACCCCCCCTCTGGCCCTGAGGGTGGGGAGTTTTCCTTGCTTAATAATTCACTAGGCTCCTTTCTGTGTTTCTCCCAGCTGTGGGGGTTGTGTCTAGCTTTACTTGCCCTGGTGCAAATGACTAAAACAACCGGTACTTAATTCTAGTTTTCCAAGACAGAAATTAGGACATTGAAAATGTTTTTTCTGTCTGTATGAGTTCACCCTCCAACTCTGACGTGTCCCTCAAGAGCTCTGCCACCCGAAGGGGTAATTATGGTGTAGGGTCAGAGAACTATGAGGTCTTTCCACCCTCCTTCCACTGGACACCTGCGGTGCTGTGCGCATGCCTAGGAGGACATGCGCAAGTGGGCACACCTGAGTTTGGACACGGGCTTATAAGGGTAGCGTCATGAGGATGCCAGTACCCAACAAGCAGTACTGACCATCACAAGCAGCAGCAGCAGCAGCAGTAGCAAAGAAGCCGAGAGGATGAGATGCACTGGGGTCTGGGAGGCCTGCCAGTCTCCTGGCCCCCGGCCCCCCTGCCTGCCATGTACCTGGCCACCTCTGACGATAAAAAGCATAAAAGCCACCTAGGGCCCCAAGACTCCTTCCTTTGCCCCCCGTCTTCCCGAATCATGGAAAACCTGCTTGGTGCCTCCTTCCTGCCGCTACAATTGGCATAGTCGGCGGGATGGTTCTATGCAGACGGGTGCAGAGCCCTAAGAAGACTGCAAGAGGATGGGCCCTCCCTGGTGGTGCAGTGGATTAAGCAACACACTATGAAGCAAACCGCAGCCACTGCAGCACGAGTTCGATCCCTGCTGCCGGCCAGGGAGGGGACCCACATGGCACAGGCAGATCTCTTCAGCCTGGCCCACTGCTCCCCTCAGCAGTGTATTTCAGTCCATCTGCCTGTTCTGCCCCCTGCTCTGTCTAGTGGATTCTCTCACCTCCCTGCACCTCTGGCCTGTACCCCAGTGTATTTCAGTCCATCTGCCTGTTCTGCCCCCTGCTCTGTCTAGTGGATTCTCTCACCTCCCTGCACCTCTGGCCTGTACCCCAGTGCTTGTTTGCATAAATAAATAAATCTTTAAAAAAAAAAAAAAGACTGCAGGAGGGATTGAGAGGTGGCAGACACCGGAGGCGCCATAGCAGCAACGGAGGTGCAATGGCAGCACAGGAGGTGACCAAGGTCCAGGAGCTGCAGGAAAAGCTAAAGACGCTGAGGGAAGAGCCAAAGATGCTGCAGGAGTGCAGGAGGTGGACAGATCCAGGAGCTGCGGGACAAGACCTCGAGTGGAGGAGGAGACGCCCGCGAGGACCAGCTCACGACCCCTGAGGCAGCAAACTGAAAGGGGATCACGATTTGGAGCTCGCCCACTACTGACGAAAGGACTTATGGTTTTCTCCTCCTTAAAGACATTTTCCCAGAAGAGCCTGATTGAAAAGGCCATTCCAGTGGTACGACACCATCACTCCCTCCCACTTAGGTGTTCTACTTGCACAACTTACTCTCAAGCTCCTACCTTAGTTCCTATTTCATGGTCTGGTCTACTTATTTCCTGCTCTCCACGCCATCCCCTTTATTGTTAATCTGTCCTAAAAGTGGCCTGGCTGGTGAAAAGAGCACCGGATTAAGACCCCAGGTGATATAGTTTTTGGAGAGTGTGGGTTTGGAGTGCAGGGTTCATGGGTTCACTCTGGCTGGGAAAGGTTTCACCAGACTCCCTGTTCAGCAGCACACGGCGCATTCCCAGGCGATTTTCACCACGAGGTCGAGACGTCAGTTATTTTAAAGAGCAGGTTTATTAGGGAAAAGGGACAAGAAAGTAAAAGACACTTGCGTGAACACAAATGGCAGGAGGAGCTGTCCCGAAAGGGACAGGTTTGCTGAGAGAGGCTGTGTGGTTGCAGGCGGCGGCCTTGAGGAGAGCTGCCTCCCCTGAGGGAGGTCAGTGCAGAGAAGCCCCGGCAGGTGCAGGTCACAAGCAAGCAGGAGGCTGCTGCCCTGCGGAGGAGAGAGCTGGTGGAGAGAAGCCCCTGCACGGTCACAGGTGGGCAGAAGGACGCTGCCCCGAGCCAGTACAGAGCCTGCCCTGATACAGTCTTCTCTTTGGGAGGGCTCACTGCTTCCTGGCATGGCTTGCTGGTTGACTTTTAACCAACTACGTAATTTTTGTAATGGGCTCCGGAGATTCTGGGTGTCGAGCTCACTCTATCTTTACCTTTGGTCTGACAGTCCTGACTTAGAGCAGTCATTGGTGCCTAAAGGTCTTTGTTTATGTAGCTGAGTTAATGGCTGTTAACCCCTTCTACCCTGCCTCCTGTGGGAGCCAGGTCTCTGGTCTTAAGGCACCTCCTTTGCAGGTTTTTTCTATTCTTTTGTCTTTCATCACCAGGAATCTGTGGGACTTCAGGACTTCAATAAACTGTGTGATCTTGGGTCAGTCACGTTAACTCTTTTGGTCTTGGTTTCTTCTGGTGAGACGTGGAGAGGATAATTCTCCCAGCCCTCTCACCTCATGGGACTAGGTAACTGTGAGGGTCAGATGAGATTCTGAAAACCCCTGTAGTGGGAACTTCCCTCTACTCTGCCTTTGGGACAATTTCCTCCTCTCCCCTCTTTTAATCACCCTTCCAGAAACCTCTTTTTCTAAATCAGCTGTTATTTCCAGAAGGCACATTTCCAAACATGGAATTTTGGGGTCTCGGGACCATGAATAGTTTTAGAGCTGCCCTATGTGGAAATTTTTAAGATTTATTTTAGTTATTTATGTACATAAGAACTGGGGTGCAGGCCAGAGGTGCAAGGGGGGAGGGAGAGGATTTACCAGAGACAGAGTGGGGAACAGAACAGGCAGATCGACTGAGACACACTGCTGAAGGGAGCAGCGGGCGAGGCAGGAGAGGTCTGCTGTGCCATATGTGAGTCAGCTCCCTGGCCCTATGCCATGTGGGTCAGCTCCCTGGCCAGGCATGCCCGCAGTGGCTGGTGATAGCTTGATAGTGCTGAGACTTTAACCCCTGTGCCACCAGGAAGGCCCCCCATCTGGAACTGTGTCCATCATTCTCACCAGGACAGAATCAAGGAGGTGTTCTGAAAACAAAGGCTGTAACCTCCATGCTTAAGTTCATGCAACAGCCTCCCTCATGCCTCCTGGGGAGGCCGGGAGCCGTTGAACTGAGATCCCTTTGGACAGGAGTTTGTTTAGAAGAGGGTGAGGCTGCTGCCCCCATTTCTCACAGGCTCATGACAGATCCAATAAGCAGAACCAGGTCCCCAAGTCTAGCCAGCTTCTGTCACAAGAGTAGGGCAGCAGATGAGGCCCAGCTGGATGACTTGCCAGAGGGGATGGGGTAGCCTGTCACATCTGGAAAACCAGATCCCCCCCACACCACACATACACCCGCACACACAATACACACACACAAACACACGCACACCACACACATGCACGCACACTCATGCACGCACACACATGCACATACACCACACACCTACCACACACACCCACACACGCATGCACACATGCAAACACGCATGCACACACTCAATACATACACACAAACACATGCACACCACACACATGCACACACATTCACACACCACACACTCACCCACATACATACATGTGCAAACACACACATGTAAACACACCCACAATACATACATACAAACACATACACACATTCACACACATTCACACACATGCAAACACACATACACACATGCAAACACACACACCACACACACTCTGGAGGGGTCTGCACAGAAAGCCTTGCTTCCTCCCCTGGAGTTTCAGCTCAAAGTAACATGCAATAGCTGGACCAGAGTTTTCCCTTGGGGACCAGGACCCTGTGAATGGCCGACGATCTTTCACTGAGCATGAGCATGAGCATGAGCATGAGGCTCAGGGGGCTACACCCAGCTGGCCTCAGTCATTCCCAGCCTGTGTGACTCTGAGGAAGAGAACCTCACCTCTGAGCCACACTTGTCTTGCTTGTAAACTGGCCGATATGACTGTGAAGCAGGCCAGTGAAAGCTCAGGGCCCTGTTTACGGGGTTGCAGAAGGTAAGTGGGTGCTTCCCACCAATTCTCAAGCAGCTTTCAAGCTCCTTTGCCCCTCTTAGCACAGCTGTCCTGTCCCCTCCAGGGAAGTGCTCTCAGAAACCTCTGGGCTCAAGATAGCCTAAACACACAGGAGCTGGATAGAGAGGAAGACAAAGATAATCCAGCTTGGTGTGTGATGGGTGCCCTGGTAGAGTTACTCAGAGGAGGTATCCTGCTCAGCCTTATAGGACTGAGAATTACCTCACTGAATCCTGGAAACAAAGCTAGGCAATACCCCATTTAGATGTTCCATAATGACTGAGAAACAGTCAGGTCAGGATTCAAACCCAGGTTTAGCAACTTCCAAAATCCATCCTCTCAGCTCATCAACTTTCCTGCCTCCTGATCACTTGGCATTTGAACTAGAAGGCTTACAATATTCTACATGTGATTGGTTCGACATGGAAAAGAGGGCCTATCACCTCCTTTATTCTAAACATTATACTTCTGTTGATATAACCCACAATTATATTATTTTATAATTGTGCCATTCCATTTGACAGAGGCAAGGAAAGGAGAGGGGAGTAGGAAGATTTTCCAAATCTGTTCTTTGCCATAGTCTCCCCTGTCTGCCAGTGGAAGAAAGATATGCCTCTTGGAGGGACCAATTTGAAGGAGATGTGTCATTAGGAAAGCTTAGTGAGCTGTGGAGATAAGGTATCAAATGGAATTACAGTGCCAGGACAAGAAGTATCTTCTCTGTTGGAGGCCTGTAGCGGGGACACAGAAATCTGCTCATATATCAGGAAGGAAGCAAGATGGAAGGAGCGGAGAGGACTCTGGTACATGGTGAAAGGTGTGGGGAAGAGATAAGGACTGCCTGTGGAAGGCATAGACTGCTGGGGTTTAAAACAGTGTCAGAGATGCTGAAAACGAGATTGTCAAAGGACCCAGAGGGAAATGCAAGAAAGTGATCAGGCTTCAAAGGGTTGGAAATGATGTTGGAACCACTGTTTTGAAACAGTTGAGACAACCAGGTTGGGAGGAGCTCTTGGATGATTCAGCTACACAGTCATCCCCAAAGCTCTCAGTTGGCATGTTGTGGGCGGAATATGCTCACTGGGAACTGGTCCTTGAAGATTGCAAGGGAGACCCCTTAATTTACTGGCTGTAGCAACATAACAAAAGTACCCCTAGCAGACCTGCATTAACTAAGCACACTACAAGTATTATCTCACACATCTTCCTCACCGCTCTGGGATGTATTATCATTGCCCCATTTTCCACACGAGGAAACGGGGGAAGCAACCCACCCAGGGTCACCCAGAGGGATAAAGAAGAGCAGAGCTGGGCCTCCCTGGTGGCGCAGGGGGTTAAGCAACGCTCTACGAAGCCAACACAGCCAAATTCAATCCCTGGGCCTTCCAGCCGGGGAGGGAACCCACATGGTACCGCAGACCTCTCCTGCCTCACCCGCTGCTCCCCTCAGCAGTGTGTTTCAGTCAGTCTGCCTGTTCTGCTCCCCACTCTGTCTCTGGTGAATCCTCTCACCTCCCACACCTCTGACCTGTACCCCAGTGCTTCTGTGCATAAATAAATATTAAAAAAAAAGAATAACTATAGTCAGACTCAAGCATATGCTGTTTCTGTAATCCATGCCTGGGCACAGATGAGAGAGCAAAGGGACCCCCAGCTAGGACCCCAATTTGAAGCTTGCAGAGTGAAATTTGAGGTAGCCTGGATCTTAAAATGTCAGGATAAAGATTTTGGATTTGATCTTGCAGAGAGCGGGGAGCCATTGAAGGTGGTGAAGCGGGAGCGTTCATCTGGCAGTCGTAGCGGGACATAATGGAAGAAGAACGGTCCAAAGTAGTTCAGGGAGATTCTACGCAGGAATCGTGACGCGAGAATAGGCCAGGAGCGGCGGGAAGGTGGCCCACACCCCTGTACTCACAGACTGTTGTCTGAGCAGCTCCTGCTCACACTTCCTCTGCATTTCATCATAACCTTGCCCTTGATGTCGGTTGAAGTCTGCCCTTGGCATTCGATGTATATAAATCCAAGCATAGCAGCCCAAGGCCCCCATGAAAAGAGAAAGATTCCTCCTGCACGACATGATGAGAGTGTAGCCTCTGGAGCCAACTACCCATAGTTGAGCCTCTGTTCCATTCTCATTAGCTGTGTTACCCTGAAATAGACACTTAACTTCTCTGAACCTTATTTTCCTTTGGTAAAATAGGGTAAACAGCAGTGCCCACCTTTTGTTACAGGGCAGGGAGAGGAGCACCCTAGAACCCCCAAGCCTGCCCTCTCTGAATGGGTTTTGCCATCCGCCACATTAAGACAAACATATAAAACCTTTAATGGAAAAGAACTTTAATACAATTAGGGTACAGTATAGAAAGGACAAAGAACATAGTCACTAAGTTAAGTATCCAAAGTTACCCATCTCCTTGAGGGTAAAAGTTCAGCCAAATGGGATTGGCCCAAAGCAAGGCCCAAAAGCTGCCACACGTCCAAAGGACCTTTCAGTAGAGACCCATAGAAAAGTGTCAGAAAGAGTCAGACAAATCTGGGAGGAAAAGAGCAAAATTAAAATTAAGATGAAAACTGCCATTGCTAACCTCCCCAGGGGTCTCTCACCCACATCTGTTCCAACCAGTCTAAGACCAAAAAAGCAAGCACAGTTTCTTTACATGTCCCTCTGCTCCACGTGCCTCCTCCAGGTCTCCTTGCTGCTCTCCATCTTGCTTCCTTTCTTCCTTCCTTTCTCTCTGCAGAATCTTCTTTTCCTCTTCAGCTCCACCTACTTAGGGCAGAACCAGGATTTTAGAACTTCCCCTTTTCCTGGGATGAACCTGTTACACTTTGACTGAGGTTCCAGCAACAGAGGGCCTGTTAACAGCACCTGCATTGGACCGGCTCCTGCGTTAGTGTTAGTGTGTGTATATGGTGTGTGTGTGTGTGTGTGTGTGTGTGTGTGTGTGTGTGTGTGTGTGTGAGATCCTCCTCGGCGTCCTCTGCCCGCCCTGGGACAAGAGTTCATCTTTCCATGACAGGCTGGTAGCTGCCATGTGCTCCCTCTTGCCTGAAGAATTTGTATTCTCTCCAACTTTTCACATCATTCACACATTTCAAATTCATTGATTTCTGTCCTTTCCCGGGAAGACTGTAAGCTCATTTGTAGGATAGTCCATGTTCCTTGTTATTGGATGGGCTGACTGAGTTACGGGATGGAATCTATTTCTTTTTAATAACTTACATTGCTTTAGAGCCCTTATTACAAAAGCAGTAACATGTTCTGTGTGGTTCACACAAATAAAGGGAAAAACCCATCAATGATCCATCTGAAATTATCACTGTTAGGATTTTAGCTTTATCCTTCTAGTATTCTTTTAGAAAAAAGAATATATACACTGGTTTTCTTTTTTTAAAGCTTTTTTAAAAAAGATTTATTTATGCATACAAGAGCTGGGGTACAGGCCAGAGTCGGAGGAGGTGAGGAGATTCACGAGAGATAGAACGGGGAGCAGAACAGGCAGATCCACCAAAATACACTGCTGAGGGGAACAGCAGGTGAGGCAGGAGAGGTCTGCTGCGCCATGTGGGTCCCCTCCCTGGCTGCATTCAAGTATGGTAGAATAGAATACTATTAAGCCATTAAAAAGGGTAAGATGAGAAATGGAAAATGTTCATAATATATTATAAATAAAAAAAAAATCCCTCATACTGCAGTGGCTGTGGTTTGCTTCATAGTGCGTTGCTTAACCCACTACACCACCAGGGAGGCTCCTACACACTCATTTTCTACAAAAATGGGACTATAGTACACATGTTATCACCATTTTAAAAAGAGATTTTTATATTTATTTATGCATACAATAGAGCTGGGGTGCAGGCCAGAGGTGCAGGGTGGGGTGTGAGAGGATTCACCTGAGAGAGTGGGGAGCAGAACAGGCAGATCCACTGAAATGCACTGCTGAGGGGAGCAGCAAGAGAGACAGGAGAGGTCTGCCGCGCCATTTTTTTATTTTTTATTTACATTGTGAACATTTTCCATTTCTCATCTTACCCTTTTTAATGGCTTAATAGTATTCTATTCTACCATACTTGAATCAATCAGCTCCCTGTAATTATACACTTAGGTTGTTTTTCATTATTTGCTATTAGACTACAAATGAACATCCTTCTGACTAAATATTTGTCCACAGTCATCATTATCCTTCTTCTCCGGGTAAATTGACAGGCCAAGTTTTTTGACTGTCAAATTGGCCTTCCTACCAGCGGGATTTGACAATAATCATTTTCCCTCTCTCTGCTCACAAGGGTATTACAATAAAAAAAAAAAAAACCTTCACAGATTTAGTAAGCATGTAACTAGTTATTTTTATTCTGCAAAACACTTCTTGCAGAGCCTCCACGAGCAAATGCAGGCATAAAATGAGCTTAATGGGCCTCCCTGGTGGTGCAAGGGGTTAAGGTACAGCACTGTGGGGCTGTTGGCAGCTACTGCAGCGTGGGTTCGATCCCCAGCCAGGGAACTGATCCACATGGCATAGCAGACCTCTCCTGTCTCACTTGCTGCTCCCCTCAGCAGTGTATTTCAGTGGATCTGCCTGTTCTGCTCCCCACTCTGTCTCTGGTGAACCCTCTCACCTCCCACGACTCTGGCCTGTACCCCGGATCTTGTGTGCATAAATAAATCAATCTTTAACAAAATAAAATGAGCTTGAAAAAAATGAGGAGGTGCTAGGAGAGCGTAGGGGATGCACAGCTGGGATCCCTCGCAGGGATGAGGCTGGAAAGTGCTGTTGGCCAATAGCCTCATGTCCACCCTATTAGGTGGACATATAGAGGACTGCCTGATCCTATCTGTATCTGCTCCTTCCTAGCAACCAACAGGGGTTGTCTCCCACTCAGGACAGTTCAGATCTCCCCCAGCTTCCAGGACCAGCAGGGCCTTCGCTCAGCCTGCATCTGCACCCTTACTTCCCTCTCACGGGGCTCTCCTTCTTTTGCATGGCTATTGGCCTCAAGACCTTGATGAGCCTCCAACACATTAACCCCAGTCCTGAGTCTGCTTCCCACCCCTCCCAGCCTGTGACAGGCTGCGGAAACCTTGCCTCTACTAGTACAAGCCTAGAATGTTCTAAGGCCTGGAACTTCTTTCTTTGAGCTGCCAGGACAACTTGGACTTCACCCAGATCTGAAAAGTTTTAAGCCGTGGCAGGCAGCCCTGGAGTGCCAGGAGGTTACAGGACAGCCCTTGGCTAGATTAACGAAGCAGTGAGCTGGGTGAGGATTGACTGTATTGCAATCCTTAACCTCCTTGATACCCAAGATGATGACATCTCCAGAAATAACAGAAGTCATAGTTGCCGTTGTTTTTTTTTTTCTTTTTTAAAAGATTTATTTATTTATGCACACAAGAGCTGGGGTATAGACCAGAGGCACGCGACGTGAGAGGATTTACCAGAGACAGAGTGGGGAGAAGAACAACAGATTGACTGAAATACAAGGCAGAGGGGAGCAGCAGGCAAGGCAGGAGAGAACTGCTGCGCCATGTGGGTACCCTCCCTGGCCGGGGATCGAACTTGTGCTGCTGTGCCGTGTGCCGTGGATGCTTCACAGTGCAGCGCCCAACCCATTGCATCACCAGGCAGGCCCCATAGTTGCCATTGTACAATGATACAGTGTGTATTTTCGAGATGAGGAAAATGGCCCAGAGAAGGTGAATGACTTGCCTGAGTTCACACAGCAGCCAGTGGTTTGAATGTAAGCCAGGACTCGCCATTCTGCAAGCAGCGCTCTTGACACTGCACTAGAGCTATTCAGTGGGAATAATCATATGATCTCCTAGATTACTGCTCAAGTGAAATGACACATGAACTGCAAAGCACTTAGTATAAGCCTCGCTCATATTAAGTGGTTGATAAATGTGAGCTATCAATCAGGAACCCCACTGGGGCCTCGCTTCCTCTTAGGCATGAAATCCAAACCCTTGTAGCGTGACCTACGTGACCACGCAGTAGCTGGCCCTCTCTGTCATCCCCTCACTTCCTTCGGCTCAGTGAATAAACCGTGCTCGTTATAAATCAGCTGCTGTCTGTCCACCATGCACAGAGGCAGCTACCCCGACTTCAGGTTTTGAGAAAAGAAAGCAGCTTCATTACAAATCAAGTGGCAAGGAGGTAGGGGGCAAGTCCCAATCTGCTTCCTGGTTAGAGAAGGAAATGAAGTTATATAGGTTTTGGGATTGGGACTGAGAACAAAGTTAAAATTTTTTTTAAGATTTTATTTATTTTGGGGGCCTTCCTGGTGGCGCAGTGGGTTAAGCAACGCACTATGAAGCAAACCGCAGCAGCCACTGCAGCACGAGTTCGATCCCTGCTGCCGGCCAGGGAAGGGACCCACATGGCACAGCAGACCTCTCCTGCCTCACCCGCTGCTCCCCTCAGTGTGTGTTTCAGTCCGTCTGCCTGTCTGTTCCCCACTCTGTCTCTGGTGGATCCTCTCACCCCCTGCACTTCTGGCTTGTACCCCAGTTCTTGTATGCATAAATAAATAAATCTTTTTTTAAAAGTTTTTATTTATTTTGGGTCTCGCTTGTGGCACAAGGGGTTCAGTGCCACACTGTGATGCTTCTGTAGTCACTGCAGTGCAAGTTCAACCTCTGACCAGGGAGGAGACCCACAGGGTGCAGCAGACCTCTCCTGCCTTGCCCAATGCTCCCCTCAGCAGTGTATTTAAGTCAGTTTGTCTGTTCTGTTCCCACTCGGTCTCTGATGAATCCT
Organism: Galemys pyrenaicus; assembly: GCA_019455555.1. Taxonomy (NCBI): domain Eukaryota; kingdom Metazoa; phylum Chordata; class Mammalia; order Eulipotyphla; family Talpidae; genus Galemys; species Galemys pyrenaicus. The sequence continues at coordinate 917,085 of JAGFMF010011483.1, read as the reverse complement.
CTTATCCTGCAACTCTGGCTTGTACCCTAATTCTTGTATAAGATTATATTTTATTTATTTATGCATACAAGAGGTGGGGTACAGGCCAGAGGCACGGGGATGGGAGGAGCAGAACAGGTGGATCTACTGAAACACACTGCTGAGGGGAGCAGTGGGCAGGACAAGAGAGGTCTGCTGCGCAGTGTGGGTCCCCTCCATGGCAGGGGATCGAACTCGTGCTGCTGTGCCGCAGATGCTTGCTTCACAGTGCGGCGCTCAACCCGCTGAGCCACCAGGGAGGCCTCCAGTTTCAGCCTTTAACATGAGCTGAAAATCTATTTATTTTCTCTTTTACTGCCTGTCCTACTAGCGTGTAAGATCCCAGAGGTTAACGATCTTCCTCGCTCTCTGCATATGCTCAGGGTCTAGACCAGGGCGGGAAGCATAAGTTAGCACTCAATAAAAAGGTATTGGTTGAATGAAAGAACAGTTTCTGCCATTTAAAAATGTATTGGAAAAAATGTTCTTTATTTCTTTTATGGTTTCTTCCAATTTGCAGATATTCTTGAACACAAAAGAGAGGGAGGAGAGTAAGATATCAGCTCAAATACTCTTAGTCCAGAGAGCAGATTTGCTTCCTTGGAGGTGTACTGGACGCCAGCTTCTCAGATTCCAGAGGCCTTCTGAACTTGCTTCATGACTACCCAAGCATTTCGCTTTCCTGCCACCTGCGGGAGGGGAGCAGGTGTGGCGTCCTTGGGGCTTTATTATTCTAGAGATAGTCTAAGCTCTTAACTCCAATAAATAGCTTGTTTGAACTTGAGAATGAAACTTTCCTCCTGTAATAAACAGCTTCTCCGTTCCAGTCAGAGGACAGTGCTAAGCCTTGCTTCCCCTACCTGGGAGGCAGAACCACCCAGGGAGCTCTGAAAAGACCCAACTCTCATTTGGCAGAGCCACTCAAGGTCTGCATCAAGACCCCAGGTCTGCTCTGGGTCACCAAGCAGTCTGGTTCCAGGCTTAGGGCCAGGCCGAGGGCTCACATTTTCATCTTTCTGGGTAGCCCCCATAGCAAGCACAGGCTTGCTGCAGAAAACTAAGATATCAGAGGAAAATACAAGGGCAAAGAAAACAATTTATCCAAATTTAATCACTGTTAACTATTTGGGATGAGCATTTCCAGTATTTTCCTTATACAAAATTTTTTACCATGCTCTTTATGAATTGTTTTATTTATTTAAGATTTTTTAAAAAGTTTTATTTATGCATACAAGAGCTAGGATACAGGCCAGAGTCACGGGAAGTGAGAAGATTCACCAGGGACAGAGTGGAGAGCAGAACAGGCAAACTGACTGAAACACACTGCTGAGGGGAGCAGTGGACGAGGCAGGAGAGGTCTGCGGTGCCATGTGGGTCCCCTCCCTGCCTGGCGTGGGATCAAACTCGTGCTACTGTGCTGCAGATGCTTCACAGTGCTGCACCCAACCCACTGTGCCACCAGGGAGGCCCTATTTAAGATTTTTTTTTTTAAGATTTATTTATTTATGCATACAAGCACTGGGGTACAGGCCAGAGGTGTAGGGGGTGAGAGGATTCACCACAGAGAGCGGGGAGCAGAACAGGCAGATCAACAGAAGTACACTGCTGAGGGGTGCAGCGGGCACAGCAGGAGAGGTCTGCTGCACCATGTGGGTCCCCCCCTGGCCGGCAGCAGGGATCGAACCCGTGCTGCAGTGACTGCGGTTTGCTTCATAGTGCGTTGCTTACCCACTGTGCCACCAGGGAGGCCCCCTATTTAAGATTTTTTAAAAAATTTATTTATGCATACAAGAACTAGGGTATAGGTCAGAGGTGCATGGCGGGGAGGGGTGGTGAGCGGATTCACTGGAGACAGTGGGGAGCAGAACAGGCAGATCCACAGAGATACACTGCTGAGGGGAGCCACAGGTGGGCAAGACAGGAGAGGTCTGCTGTGCCATGTGGGTCAGCTCCCTGGACAGGGATCGAATTTGTGCTGCAGATGCTTCACAGTGCTGAGACTTAACCCCTTGCGCCTCCAGGGAGGCCCAGGAAATATTCTTTAGCTTGGCCAAGCTGATAGATATATTCACTTCCTAGGGCTGCCTTAGCAGATTACCATGAACGGAATGCTGAAACTACAGAAATCGATTCCAAGTTCTGGATGTTAGGGTGCTAAAATCAAGTTCAGCAGGACCACACTCTCGGTCCTTCCTTGCCACTTTCCTTGCTTCTAGTGGTTGCTGGCAATCTTTGCCATTCCTAATTCCAACCTCTGGTTCTGTCTTCACATGGCTTTCTTGCCCATGTGTCCTCACCTGACCTTCGTAAAAGGACACCAGTCAGTGGACAACCTCATCTTAATTTAACTAGTGACATCTGCAAAGACCCTATTTCTAATTAAGGCCATGTTCTTAGTTCCTGTCGATAGGAATTTAGGGAAGACACTCTTCAATGCCATACAATAGGAAAAGCTTATAATCATTTTAATGTTCAGTTCTCATTGCAAGGTAAACATACACCAACCTAGATATGCTAATAACAAATAATGGGGCATCTTGACAGTAGACTGGCTTACACTTGCTTGTTGGCTGGATGGGGTCCCACCTGAGACAGGTGATTAACCGAGCACATTCTAATCCTGCTGCCCTCAGCTTGTCATCAGATATCGTAGAATAACAATAATTCTGTGACAATGTTTACTGCTTTGTTTTTGCCAACACGCCACCCTCAAAATTGTTGGGATATGCATGTGACAATCTTCCACTCTGTGTTACCCTCTATCTAAAGTTGAAATCATGCTTAAATTTTTTTCTTTGTAAAATACTGTTGATTTATTTTTAAAATTTATTTATGCATGCATGCAAGAGCTGGGGCACAGGCCAGAGTCGCAGGAGGTGAGAGGATCCAAGAGACAGAGTGGGGAGCAGAACAGGCAGATGGACTGAAACACACTGCTGAGGGGAGCAGTGGGCAAGGCAGGAGAGGTCTGCTGCGCCATGCGGGTCCCCTCCCTGGCCAGGGATTGAACTTGTGCTTCTGTGCAGCAGATGCTTCCCAGTGCGGCGCTCAACACACTATGCCACCCGGGAGGCCCTATCTGGCCAATTTTTAGGCTCTCTCCTAGCTCTGCATGGGTTTTCTGGTTTTTCCATCAGTTGTAATAGATGATCCAGCTCTGGCTGAATCATGCCAGGCCTTGGTGACAGACAGGAAGACAGTTGAGTCAATCTTACCAGGCCGTCACAGAGCAGATAGAGCATCTCACCTGCTCACCTCATCTCTACACCTGCTCAGCACTTCCCATGGCCCTCCTCTGCTGTCCATTAGTCAAGTATTGATTGAGTGAGCAGAATATTATTGTTGAGGCCCTCTCCAGAGGTTTCTGGTATAACCTTCGGATTCTCTGGGTTCCGGAGCATGCCCCCCAAATCTCTCTGCCAGCAATTATTTCCATGTGTCAGGATCTGTAATTATGTTAATTGCCTTTAATAACTTCTTTAATGGTCACAAAAACCCCACACAGAAGATAGTGTTACCCCCATCTTATAGACCAGGAAACTGAAGCTTGGAAAGGTCAAATGACTCGCCCTTGGTTCACACAACTAGAATTGGTGTGAGGATTCAAACCCACTAAGAACTAAACTCAGAGCTGTGGTTCAACTTTATCAACATCAGATGGGCTGTGGCCTAGAGCTGTACGGCAGCTTACCCTAAGACACTCAACAAGTTAAAGGTAGAACAAAGCCAAGTCTCTGGGACAGGAAACAGACCAAGACCTCCAGGCCAAGGTTCTTCCCAGGCTGAGGCCACAGAGTTTTCACAAGGTCAAGACAGTTAGCTCTCTTCTGTGTGATTTAAGAACGCAATTTTGGGGTCTCCCTGGTGTTGCAAGGGATTGAGTGCTGCACTGTGGGACTTCCTCAGCCACTGCAGTGCGAGTTCAATTCCTGGCCAGGGAGGGGACCCACATGGCGCAGCAGACTCTGACTCACCCACTGCTCCCCTCAACAGTCTATTTCAGTCCATCTGCCTGTTCTGCTCTCCACTGTCACTAGCGAATCTTCTCACCCCCCGCCCCCACACCTCTGAACTGTACCCCAGCTCTTGTATGCATAAATAAAATCTATTTTTTTAAAAAAAGATATTTAATAAAAAACCAAAACCTGTGAAGGTGATGCCAAAGGCTCCAAAGTTCTCTTTAAAAAAAAATGCAGGGCCTCCCTGGTGGCGCAGTGGGTTAAGCAACACACTATGAAGCAAACCGCAGCCACTGCAACACGAGTTCGATCCCTGCTGCCGACCAGGGAGGGGACCCACATGGCACAGCAGACCTCTCCTGCTGTGCCCACTGCTCCCCTCAGCAGTGTACTTCCGTTGATCTGCCTGTTCTGCTCCCCGCTCTCTGTGGTGAATCCTCTCACCCCCCCACACACACACCTCTGGCCTGTACCCCAGTGCTTGTATGCATGAATAAATAAATCTTTAAAAAAAAAAGAATAAATAAATAAATAAATAAATAAAAATGCAATTGTAAGTTAGAAGCCAGATAAAGAACATCTCTAATTCTAGTTCATATCTTAAAAACCAAATTCTTGAAAGAATTTGACAAACAACAGACTCTGTCCTGTAGGTATTTGGAGAGGACTTTGAGGCAGTCTTAAATAACTGTCAGACAGAGGTCACACACAGTTAACAAAGCACCCAATGCAGAAGCAGGTCTAAGGACAATTTACATTTATTTGCTGATGACTCTAACTAAATATACTTCAAACACAGCAGAAGTTAAAGAGTCTGTCAGGTGAAGTCAGTTCTTGTAAAAGGTTAAAGATGGTCCATGAGGAATATCTTCACCATCATCTTCAAGCTGAAGCCCTGGCTCTGGGCAAACAGTCGATGAGTGGACCTGGTCCTTCTAGCCTGGATGGAGACCTCCGAGGAACTATTCCTTGTTCTCATACTTGTGCTTGATGTGTTTCCACAGCTTCTGCAGTTTAAAGACAAGAGCCACAAATGTTCAGTTTCACCTCTTAAATTTTATGACTTCTGCTGCCCTGGTCTCCAAAACAAGCTTGAGAAAAACATACAGCTGTGGTGGGTAAAAAGGAAGCAACATTAGACTTAAAATGAATATTCCTCACATTTATAAAATGCTCTGACCCTCTCATCACCCTATAAAGTAGGAAGCGATGATCTTACTTGTTGAGATAGTGGGAACTGCCCCAAAGCACAAAACAATTAAGGAACAGAGTTTAGAAGTGTCTCAATTCTTCAACACTCCAGTATTATTCAAAAGGTCCTCAATGCACTGTCCTCAAATACTTCATACTCAGTCATTTTTTTTTTTTTTCCTTAGATATATGATCCTTGTGGAGGGACGTACCTGGATTCTTGTTCCTAAAAGCACAGACAATGGGTGGCTCATGACAGCATACTTAGATGCCTTTCCCATACAATAGAAATATGGTCAATAGCTTATAATACAGACAGCTTGCAGAAGAGATGGAACAGTGGCAGTACGTTCAGAGGGGCAGAAAGCACTCAGGCCACAGGCCAAAATAGCATTAGCAGACATAGCCTACTGAGTCTGTACAGTTAGAGTCCTGCATTAAAAGCATGAGTGGACAGTGGAACTGACTACTACTTCCTCAGTACATGTCACAATTTAAAGCCATAGAGCATGCACAGCAGCAAGCACATAGTGAGTCTAAGAGGTGTCATTATCCCCATCTTATGCTTCTACTTTCTCCCAAAGAATGTAATGTTATGGAGTGGTATCAACTAGGCACTGTGGCATCTTGCCTGTAATCATATAATCCTCACAATAATTCCCTAAGGTAGTTACTATTATCTCCATTTCACAGATTAAAAAAGCTCAGCGAGATTAAGAAACTAGCTCAACTTAATACCACAATTATTAAGTGACAAGGCCCAGTATTCCCATCCAGGGACTCATGATTAATATCTAGCTGCCTGCACTGGAAGCCTTGAGAAGTGAAAGTGCTGTCTGAAAAGGTCAGCCACGGTGTTTAGGATGTCCTCTTCACGACCATCGCCCTCTCAAATACTCTCCAAGGGAACCGGTCCGGGCTCCAGGCCTCACTGTTAGTGTGGCCACTGCTAACATAGCACTAGTAAGTCCTTAGTTCTAACTAAGCTTTAGTTTTCACTTCTGCAGATGGACAAGTGAGTACATGGGGTGGGAGACAGCAATACTTTACAACCCCTGCAAGTGGACTCTATGATTTCATTCAACATTTTAAGAGTCACTCTATAGCAGTGTACAGACACCCAAGATCTAACCGGTTCATCATATAGGTAGACTGAGTCCCGCCCCGCCTCCATTCCCCGTCACCCCTCCGACGGGCCCAAGGTCAGGGAAGGCCCAGGCCCTCACCCCCTGGTTGATGTTTTCGTAGATCGCGTCTGCGCCTTGGTCGAAGGCGCGCTCGAAGAACAGGGCGCCCACAGCGATGGTGAGGGCGAAGGTGGAGGTCCTGCGGAACAGCAGGGAATACAGCCTCGCAGTAATCGTCGGGCCCGCCATGTTTGTCCGCTGCCGAACTCGCACCTCCGCGCCTGCGTAGCGGTCGACCTTGCGCTCCAAATGTCCTCGAAGTGCGATGCTTTGTGGGATTTGTAGTTCCACTGAATATCAGCATTCCTCGTTTTGAACACGAGAACAATAATAATCTACCGTACATGTAAAAAAACTCACATGATTTAGATCAGGGCAGCCAAAATAGTTTGGTAATATTTGTAACCCAATTTTTCTTCTCATTTATTGCTGGTTGACTCTTTTGAACTACAATACCCAGAAGTCCTTGCGCTGCTTTCACCGCCTCCCCAGACCACGCTTCTCCGCTTTGATTTCCAATGGTTTCTGGGAAGGACAGACTGTCTCCGAGGAGAGAACTACGAGTCCCAACAAGCAGTGCGTGACGCGAGGGCGCAGGAGGAGGAGCTCGCAGCCGTCTGGTCCCTTGAAACCAGGTACATTTTTTGGCGGAATGTCGAGGGGCAGTTCTTGTCTTCTTCCCTCTCTCGTAGTATTTGGGCTTTTCTTGCTAAGTCCGCTTGCCCCGTGGCGGGATAGGAAATGAATAGAGGGGTGAGGGAGTCTGGGTGCCCGGGTATCTGTCTCGTTTCTTCGCCGGTCTTAGTACCAAATCCTGGCCTAGAGTTGGGGCCTTAAGCGAAAGTAGAATCCTGGGTGCTGAACCCCTCAGGCCCGACTGGAGGGGAAGAGCGGTTCTATCCGTACTTCCTGTACCCTCCGCTACCCTATCCCCTCCCCCTCCCCAGGGCTTCTCAGTGGAGGACCCTGGCCTCAAAGGCCCGAGAACACATTCCTTCTTGACTATAGAAATACAAAGGCTTTGGAGTACCAGGCCGTTTTCTGAGCACCGGCTTTGGACTGTGCTGGGGACTCACCGGTGAACAAGTTACTCTCGTGGATCGCACATTTTGTGTGTGGCAGATGGGAGGTGCAGTAGCCACAAACTAATAAAGTTGATGGGGAAGCAGGTGATAGTGCTCTCTCGGCTATTAGCTGGGGTGCCCAGGATGACACTCAACCAGAGCACTGAATGAATGGCAGTGGGTCAAACAGGAAATTGTTGCAAAGGCCAGGAGGCGGCTGCAGTCCTGGGATGTCTGAGGGAAAAGAGCGGAATGGACAATGAAGTGAGCTCTGGTCAGCTCATATCTGGCTTTATCATCCATAGTAATGATTCTGGTTTTTTTGTTTGTTTTTCTAATTGCATTCAGAAGCCTTTGAAGGGTTTTAAGCAGAGATGTGGCATAATCTCTCTCTCTTTTTTTTAAAAGATTTATTTATGTATGCATACAAGAGCTGGGGTACAGGCCAGAGGCGTGGGAGGTGAGAGGATTCACCAGAGACAGAGTGGGGAGCAGAACAGGCAGATCCACTGAAATACACTGCTGAGGGGACCAGAGGGGCGGCAGGAGAGGTCTACTGTGCCTTGTGGGTTCCATCCCTGGCGGGGGATTGAATTCATACTGTAGTGACTGCGGATGCTTCACAGTGCAGTGCTTAATTTGTGCCACCAGGGAGGCCCTAATTTATGTTCTAATGTCATCATTCATACTTCTCTGGAGAATAAACTGAAGAAGGGAAGTTATTGTAGTGGGTCAGTTGAGGCAGGATGGTAATTTTGATTAAGGCATGGATTAGAGTAGTGATCAGATTTGGGATGTATCTTGGGAGGTTGGACAGACAGAACAGGCTGACAAAGGCATGTTGACTAGAAGAATTGCAGGAAAAATGTGAACTGCTGTACACTCGTGATGAGTTATTGTTACTGCTGTTATTTACTGTTTGCAAAGCATCCTGACCGCCCAGTGGGGTGGGAAGTTGTGAGATTCTTGGGGAAGGAATACTTCTGTCTTGTCAGTAGTTGACAGCAAATTTGGCTGATTGGAAGTTCAGAGGTGGGATGTGTAAGGAAGACCACAGGGAGTTAAGTTGTGCTTGTTTTTCTTTTTTTGTCTTTTTAATTCTCATTTTGGAGTAGTGACAGTTTTAAAATGTAATTTCTTTAAGTCCTTGGCTTCAATTTAACAATTATTATTCTATACATAAATCTAGAAAAATGACCTCAACTTTTTCTTTGATTAATGTTTATACTCAAGTTGAGCAAAATAAATTCCTTTAAGTATTCAGTGCTATTTACAGCTTATTACCTTCTTTTAACTCCACTTATAAACCTAATTTGTTTGATTCTCTTTTTTAAGTACTTCAGATACATAACCTAACAAGCACATTTTCCCCAGAATATTTAAATAGTTACTAGAAAAATCCAACAAATTAAACTAAATGAACACAATAAATTTCAAGTTCTTGTGATCAGCTCAATACGTTTTTATTAAGAGGTTTTTTTTTTATGCATACTAAAGCTAGGGTACAGGCTAGAGGTGGGGTGCAGGGCTGAGAAGATTCACCAGAGACAGAGTGGGGCACAGAACAGGCAGATCAGCTGAAACACACTGCTGAGGGGCGCACTGGGCAAGGCAGGAGAGGTCTGCTGCACCAGGGTCAGCTCCCTGGCCACGGATCGAACTCGTGCTGCAGTGACTATGGCTGCTTCATAGTGTGAAGCAGTGCTTAACCCGATGTGCCACCAGGGAGGCCCTCAGCTCAATACTTTTAACAGACTTAAATGAAATTCTTTTATGTCACTGGTTCTCAGTCAGGGAAGCTTAAAAAAATAGACTCCATTTCTGACATAAAATTAGAATATGAGTGCACACTTATTAGTAGTGTCACAACACCCCAGGTGATTCTAATATATAGCCAGTGCTTTCCATCACTGCTAACCTCTCTGTAAAATAACAAATCTAATGACAATTATTGCCATATTTTATCAATTACCTAACTATATATTTAACTTATATTTTAATTTGGAATTGCAATGTCATATACTCAACACGTCAAAATCTTTTTGACATTATAATTACTTTTTTTTTAAAGATTTATTTATTTATGCATACAAGCACTGGGGTACAGGCCAGAGGTACGGGGGGTGAGAGAATCCACCAGACAGAGTGGGGAACAGCACAGGCAGATCAACTGAAATACACTGCTGAGGGGAGCAGTGGGTGAGGCAGGAGAGGTCTGCTGCGCCATGTGGGTCCCCTCCCTGGCTGGCGGCAGGGATGGAACTCGCGCTGCAGTGGCTGTGGTTTGCTTCATAGTGCGTTGCTTAACCCACTGCGCCACCAGGGACCCTGTAGTTACTTTTTTTTTTAAAGATTTATTTATTTATGTAAATAGGAATTGGGATATAGGCTAGAGGTATGTGGGACGGTGGTGAGAAGATACACCAGAGACAGAGTGGGGAGCAGAACAGGCAGATGGACTGAAATACACTGCTGAGGGGAGCAGCGGGAGGGACAGGAGGGGTCTGCTGAACCATGTGGGTCAACTCCCTGGCCAGGGATTGAACTCATGCCACAGTGGCTGGCAAGAGCTAGATAGTGCTGAGAATTTAACCCCTGTTCCACCAGAGAGGTCCCTCAATGTTATAGTTCCTTTTAAAACATCAAGTCTACACAGACTATTGCTAAACTTGGGCCAGGAACCTTAATACAATGAGTTTGATATATTCTACCTCTACATTCAATTCTAAACTTTCCCAGAGTGTGACAGGATAGTTAACCAGTAAAGAAAACAGTTTTAACCCTTCTAAATAATTGTGCTTACCATTCCTATCAAGTTGGTGTTAGTGAGCTGAATGTAATTGTACCAGTTTCGAGCTGAGGCATTCATGGGGTCTATGTCTCCCCAGACTCACCATCCCCAGCAGGGATCAGTGAGAAGGGGAAGCTCTTTCTTCAGTGTTTTTGCTTCTGACAGGTACTTGCTGGGAGGGTACTGTGTTCTATAGTTAAAATGCACATTTCTAGTTACCTTACCCCCCTCATCCCACCTCCTAATCCAGAAAAACTTCATTTTGAATAAACTCCCTACTTGGGAGCCATGAAAATTTTTGCACGGAAATCTATTTATGAAGGTTGATCTGATGCTACCCAGGGTGGGGTGAACTGAGGAGGCTGGTCCAGGGTGAGGAGAAGAAAACAGACTTGGAAAGTGGTGGTAACAGAAGGTCAGGTGATGTGTGGAGCCCGACGGGGATAGCAGAAGGGAAAGGCAGAGGTGGTTTTGAGTCTGGGTATCTGGTGTAGGAGCCTCCTTCAGACTATTTTTATCTTTCTTATTTGGAAACTCCAGGCTCCTGGGGCCCATAACTATGTGATGAGAAACTGTGTCTCCAGCCTGCAGCTCCCTGGAGCCCATATTCAGGTTCAGCCAACCTTCACTGGGCCAGGTCTGCTTGAAATCAGGGCATGCCCGATTAGCCTTCAGCCCAGGACTGAAGGAAATGTCTTGTAGTCCTTTCAGCACCATACCTAGCAGTGAACCTGGTCACTGGAACCTTCCATGGTGTTCTCCTAAGGGAGGAGATAGAATTTATCCCAGCATTTTTCTTGTGAGAGGGGGGATTAAAATATTTTTATTTATTATTTAAAGGCTTTTTTAAAAAAGATTTATTTATTAATGAATAAAAGAACTGGGGTATAGGCAATACACTGCTGAGGGGAGCAGTGGGCAAGACAGGAGAGGTCTGCTGCTTCATGTGGGTCCCCTCCCTGGCTGGGTCCGGGGATCGAACTCGCACTGCTGTGGCCACCGATGCCTCACAGTGCAGTGCCCAGCCCCTTGCGCCACCAGGTAGGCCCCTAAAAGAATTATTTTATTTTACTTTATTTATGCATACAAGAACTGGGGTACAGGCCAGATGTGTGTGGGGGTGAAAGGAACCACTGGAGATAGACTGGGGAGCAGAACAGGCAGATCGACTGAAACACACTGCTGAGGGGAGCAGCGGGCAAGGCAGGAGAGGTCTGCTGTGCCATGTGGGTCCCCTCCCTGGCCAGCAGCAGGGATTGAACTTGTGCTGCAGTGGCTGCGTTTTGCTTCCTGTACATTGCTTAACTCGTTGCACCACCAGGGAGGCCCCCTAAAATAATTTTAAAACAATTATTACTATATGTAGATACTTAGAAAAACACAAAATGAAAAGACATTTCATAGATAAACCTACTATTCAGACATAACCACAGTAAAAATTCTATGTCTGCTGGTGGGGGAAGGAGGATTTGTATGAGTGTTGGAGGTGAGGTCTGTCTCCTTAAAAAAGTGGTTTATTATACATACTGGGTATCTGATTCAGTTATGATAATGAGCTGTTTTTCATTTAGCAATATGGAGTGAACATTTGTGTGAGGAAATAGCTTCCTTTGACTTGGTTTTTTAATGGCTGTGCATAGTTCCACTGAACAGATGTGGCTCCTGCCCTGCTCTTGCTCTTTGCCAACTGTGGGCTCCTTCTGCCCACAGTGTTTTGTTTTTTTTTTTCAGGGTAAGACATTTAGGTGGTTTTTTTAAAGATTTATTTATGCATTCTAGAGCTGGGGTACAGGCCAGAGGCACGGGGTGGGGGAGGAGAAGATCCACCAGAGACAGAGTGGGGAGCAGAACAGGCAGATCCACTACACACTTCTGAGGGGAGCAGCGGGGAGGCAGGAGAGGTCTGCAGCGCCGTGTGGGTCCCCTCCCTGGCTGGGGATTGAACTCACGCTGCAGTGGCTGTGGAAGCCCCACAGTGTGGCGCTCAACCCGCTGCGCCACCAGGGAGGGTAAGACATTTAGTTTTCAGTTTTAGGACAAGCTACATTGCAGTGACAATCTTGGTCTTTGAGATCATCTCTGGTCGTTTCCTGAGAGGATTTCCCTGGTGCAGAGTTATTACCTGGCATTGTTACTGGAGGCTCATTCATCAGCCACCCCCAGCACAGTGATACTAAGTGAGCCTTATTGTGAGAGCAGAGACTGTGCTGGGGGTGTGACAGGAAGTGCTTAGCAAAGGTTTGGCTGATGAGCAAATGACTAAAAAGAGAACCGAGACTTCAGGGGTGTGTGTGTGTGTGTGTGTGTGTGTGTGTGAGAGAGAGAGAGAGAGAGAGAGAGAGAGAGAGAGAGGGTGTGTGGGCGGGTGCTTAGACTTAACTAGGGAGTGTTTGGGCTCGTGGCACATTGTGCCTGTGGACATCAGAGATTATACAGTGATTTGATTTTTTTCATTCATTTATTCTACTGTATTAGTTATCAATCGCTATGCAATGAATAACCCCAAAACGCAGTGACTTAACACAATAGCATTAATAAAGTCATCGTTTCTGAGGGTCAGGAATTTGGCAGTGGCTTGGCTTGGTGGTTCTGGCTCAGTGTCTCATGAGTTGCAGTCAGATGTCAGCCGGGTTGTGCTCCCCTGAAGGCCTCACTGTGACTGGCAGGTTGGCTTCCCAGTTTGCTCGTGACTGTTACCAAAGGCCTCAGTTCCTTGCCGCTTGGGCCTCCCTACCGCGCTGCTCGTGACAGGGCAGTCAGCTTCCCGGAGTAAGTGGCGGAGAAGGGGATCCACTAGGCTGGAACCCGCAGTGTCTTTTGCTAACCCGATACTGGAAGTGACACACTGTCACTTCTGCGTTATTTTCTCCGTCACAAAGTCTAATGCTGATATAGCCTGGGAGGGACTGACACATCCTGCAAATACCAGGAGGTAAGACCACCAGGGACCACCGAGGCTGGCAGCCACAGCTACAAATCCACATTGAGCACACTGGCACGCCGGGCACTGCACTAAGTACCCAGCACGCATGATTTAATCATAATAGTGATATTATGACTTAGTATTATTACCTTGTTCTTCTAGATGAGGCTCAGAGGGTAGGTATTTGCTGAGCGTTTCACAGCCTACAAGTGGCAGGGATAGATTCAGACTTGAGTTGAACGATTAGAGTAAGCGTTGGCTTGAGTGGTCTGTGGGATTTGGGGCCAGCTCCTGGCCTCTCTGTTCCTCAGCCCACTGTCTGTTGCCCTACGCTAGCATTTGTCCAATTGTGTGGCCTCTGGGCTTTGCATGAGAGCTCCGTTAGACCCTGGCCCTGTCCTAAACCTGCCAAGTTAGCGTGAGAAAGCCGTGTGCTTGCTCTAAAACACCAGAGAGAGATCCCCGATACCCTGGGCTCCTGCCAGGGAGGACATCTGGGTCTTCTTGGCACTTCTGTTGCAGTTGGGACCTGGAGGGCAGCCTGCAGGTCAGCCCACAGGGCAGTTCCCATGCCTTCAGCTCCAGACGGCATGCATATGTGGCACCTGGAACATTGCTGTGCTCCTGGTGGGTGTGCGCTGAAGCTGTCTTCTGGCCACAGTTTGCTGTTTACCTGAGGTCTGGAGGTGCCATAATTAGAAGAAATGACAGGTGAGCTTGAGGGCAGCCTGTGGTGAGCACTAGTCTTGGATAATTACACTGCGCATCCCAGCCCTGGCCACAGCCATGCTTATTTTAGCCTTGTGCCCAAGCTAGCTCTGGCCTGAGACGCACAAAAGGAACCAAGAGCATCGATGAAGCGCACGCCTGCCCCACGACCGCCTCCCAGTGTGGCGGAGGGTGGGAAGGGCAGGTTCTGGGTCAGCAGTGCATGCTTAGTTAGGGGGCCTCAGGCATCATGTGAGAGCACCCCCAGAGCACCACTGGCCGCCATCTCTCCTGGCTGTGGCAAATCAGTGGTATTTTTGAGCCGGTGCCCTCCTCATCTGTGAAATGGAGTTGGGTTGAGCGATTCATATTTATTCAGGTCTCTGTGAAGCTCGAATTAGAGAATGAGAGTTAAATATGAGTGCGAGCATGTAAGGCTCAAATTTGAAGTTATCTTCTTGCCCTCCCCAACACTCCCCCCTCCCACCACGCCATCTTTTCTTCCCTCTTCTTCCTGCGTTTGTTCAGTTACTTGGTAATCTTTCCTTTTCCTTGAGCCCAGACTGACTTCTTGGAGTCAGGTGCCAGGGAGAGTCAGGTGTGGTTTAAGTCAGTGGACTGGGACTCTGCTGGAGGCAGGCCCCTGGGTTGGTGGTGGTGGCAGGGGGCTGTCTTTGGGGTCTTACTTGTCTCCTCCTTCCTCCCACTCCATCCCCGGCTACCCAGATCCAAGCTTGCAGAGGGCCTGTTGGCGGAGGCGGGGGTGAGTGGCTTTGGATTCTCTAGGCTGCTCCCTTGCTGGTTCCACAAGCGGTTATGTGCATGAAGTCCTGTTTGGGCACTGGGGTGCCGCAGCTGGACAAACAGGCGGAATTCTGCCTTCGTGGCGCCTACATTCCGGGGGAAGCAGCTCACGTGCCAGTAAGTCTGTGTGAGGAGATGCGGAGCTGTGGAAACAGCAGGTTGTCGGGCCTAAGCGTCTGTAGCTGCCTCTTTGGCCGCAATTTAAAACCTGGTGCTCAGGGTGTGCCCCCGGGGTGAGGTGGAGGGGACCTCCCGGGTGATAGTGATGACAGCAGTAACAGCCTGCCTTCTCTGAGCACCCTAACTGCTGAACTTTAACTTAATTACTACTTGGGGAACCCGTTGCAGGGGGTCCAGAGCACAGCCAGCAGATGAGCAGTGTAGCTGAGACTCCAGCAGACCTGGGTGACCCCGGGGCTGTCTGCTGTGCCTCGGTCACGAGGAGCCACTCTAGCCAGGAGGAGCGCGCCAGAGCTCCCACAGAAGCTATTGCACCCGAGGACCTGGGCCCTGGGAGAGGGTGGGCGGCACCACCTGTGTTCTCTGCAAGGGACAAGGGCTGGATCGTTCTGTGTTCTGGACAGGGTCTTGCTCGCACGCTGCTAAGCAGGCCAGCCTCCGAGGACAAGGATGAGTCACCGCAGAGAGGACGAGCTTAGTCAGCACCCCACGCTGGTGTCTGAGTGCTGTCAGAGACGTCCAGCTGGCCCCGCCCCCACCGCCCCCGCCTCCGCTGACCTCCCACTCAGGGCGGCCAAGCGCAGTGGTACAGGTTGTGTCTGGTGCAAGGACACCTGGCTGAGGGCTGAGCTGGAGTGAAGTACGCACCGCTTGCCAAGTTGTGTGTCTGGCGGCGTGCCGTATCTGTCTGGAGGATTCTGCAGCCGCGCATTTGCCTCGTCAGTGCCAAGGCACCGGAGCGGCAGCCCCCTGGGGCCAGGAGCCCTGGAGGTTCACACAGGGGTGATGCTTGGGGAGGTCACCTTGTGGACGGCCAGGTCCTGCCCAGCAGCAGGCCCTCTGCCTCCGTGGGGACAGGCCTGTGAGGTGGGTGGGAAGTGAGGCGCCCAGAGCCAGGATGCCGCCTGACACCTCCCTGGGCAGTGGGGGCTCTGTGTGGAGCAGCTGCGCGGAAAGGGGCCTGGGCTCACTGTGGGCCTGAGCACCCACTCCACCCTGCCCTGTGCTGTGTGCTCCGGGCAGCTCACTTCCCTCGTGTGCGGCACAGACCCACTGACGGGAGCACCGGCATCCTGTTCCTTGTGCTGAGCCTTCATTTTCTGACATATGGACTTTCCAGAAGCCAACAGTCAAGATGGTGATGACAGTCAACATTTCCTGTGGGCTTCCTGTGGGTCTAAGTGAAGTATGTGTGTGGTTCTCTTCTTATCCTGATTGTCATAGCAGGAAACGAAGACCAGTAGTCGTGTAGTTAGGAGCAGAGGCACCTGGATGTAACCTGGTCTGTCTGGAGAGGCCCTTCGAGATCTCCTGGTCCAGCTGCCTGGCCCAGAGCGTGCAAGTGACACAGTCTCACCTGGCAGAACTGAGCTAGAACTAGGGTCCCATTGACTCATCCTGAACAGCTGGGCACTCCCCCGGATGAAGGGTGTGGGCAGAGGAAGACGTGTGGGTGTCCAGCCACCACGGCCCTCACGTGAGGCTCTTGGCTCGCCATAGGCTGTGTGTGTTTTTCATTCTTTCTCTCTGTCCCTTGCTCTCTCTTACTCCCTCCCTCCCCCCTACATGTACACACACACACACTCACACACCTGAAGCCCATCCCCCAGGGCCTCATCTTTTGGGTCAGAGCATGGCTAGGCAGGTTTTGATTTCCTGGGGTGCTGGTGGGAGGCTTTCTTGCAGGTGTTCTGCCCTTACTGGCTCTGTGCCTGGGGCACCTCACAACATCTATTTGAGTTCAGCTTCTTCATTCCAGATAGGACTGTAGTCCACAGCTCTTGTGAGTCTGGGAAAACCGTCATCAGTGTGACTCGCTGGGAGGAGACTTTTGTAAGTGACTGGGAGTATGGTTTCTGGCACCGTCCTGCCTGGTCCTAAACCCAGCTGGGCTGCTTTCTGCAACATGACCTTGGTGAAATCCTTTCCCCTTGGGAGTGTCCATGCCCTCACCTGAAAAGATGTAGTAACTTCTGCCGTGCAGGTTATGCTGAGTATTAAATGAGCACAAAGCGTCTGGTCTGATGCTGGCACCTCGTAGGTGTTCAGTAAGTGAAATGCTGGGGAGCACTTCTCGAGTGCGCGCACAATGTGGACATGGTCCTTTGCTGGCTGTGGCTCGTTGCTAACCCATTCGACTCAGCAGACTTCCGTGTACCACTCCCCAGGCAGTCAGGCAGCGGGTCAGACCCTTCACCTCACGTGCCCACAGTGCAAGCAGAGGCCCAGGGAGGAGCAGTCTCTTGCCCAAGGTCACGTGGAGCTGGCTTCTCAGCGCCCTGTGTGATTTCGTCCAGCTAAATCTGCCGCAGAGACACTGCTCCGTCTCCATCTCCCAGAGGGACACCTTTCCTTCTGCCCCTCCCCTCCTCATTACTCTCCAGAGCCAGCAGCTCCTCAGAGCTCCAGGCTCCGTGATGGCTTGGTTAAGCACTCGGCCGTTAAGCGTTCATCTCTTACAATTTCAATCCAATTCCTATAAGTTTATTGGCAAGACGGGGTGTATTAGAGCTGCCAAATTTAATTTATCAAGTCCGTGTGTCTGGGATGCAGTTTCTCAGCAGAAATGAGAGAAGAGAGGTTTTATTCGTTTTCATTTTGAGTGACTGTCTGTTCCTGATCCCATTACAGCCCTGACTTAATGGCTGCTCTCCCTGCCTGCTGCAGGAGCGGCCTTCTCCGTCAGCTCGCGGGGCTGTCGGGACTGTCCAGGAGCTTGTTATGTCTGTGTCTCTCCTCAGCATCTTCTTCCCAAGACGCATCCCCATCTGTCTGCCCCGTGCGTCACAGCCCTGCCTTGTCTTTATCCACCAGCTCTTGGGAGTTCGGGGCTTTTGCAGGTCGTCTGGGCTGCTGCCTGGTGACCTCAGTGAAGTCACTGTCCTTCCTCCTCTGGAAGCTGCTCTGTGAAAGGAGCGTCAGACTGTGGGACCTGACGGGTGAGGGGCTGGTTTGGGCTTAATGCAGGCCCAGGTGATGGCCCCAACTCTCCCCTGGTCTTATGACCTCAAACTAGGGGACCTACTTGCTGACCCTGAGAGCTACAGAACACCACCCATCTTGGGTGCAGATCTCCTGGGTCAGAAGTGGCTGCTGAGGCCACCATGGTTGAGGGTCTTAAAACCCTGAACCTTATTATTTCTCTCAGTGATTGGGGGGTGGGGATACCTGTCACCTAGGAGTTTAATTGTTTGCAGTTCTGCCGGAGGCCTCTGGCTTCTCTGAGCATTGAGCTGAGTGGAACTGAGTGGGAGAGGGGACTCTGCAGGAGACTGGATTTTAGGTCACCTGCGTTTGCCTTCTGTTTGCCAGCTGTGTGACCTGGAGCAAGTCATTTCCTCTCTCTGAACCTCAGTTGTCCCATAAGGAAGATGGAAATTAATTTCTTTAGTCAACAAATAATTGGCTGTATTCTCTGTGCCATTTTGGGTGCTGGGGTTTTGGAAATGAACAAAACAGAAATATCTCAGCCCACACTGATTTATATTCCTATTGGGGGGAAAAGACTGTAAACGTGACAAATAGGAGGGTGATCAAAATGAAGCAGGGACTGGAGAAAGCTAAGGGAGGTTTCTGCCGTCTGAACACAGCGGTCACACTAGATCACAGAGAAGGCAGTGTTTGGGCACCGATACAGGAGTCCAGTGAACTAAGTGTGGCAGCTGCATGAGGGGGGCATTCGGGCAGAGGGAGCAGCAGGCGCCAACACCAGGAGGTGGGCATGTGCTTGGCATGTGTGAGGAGCAGGGGAGGCCTGTGTGACCAGCACTGAGAGAATAAAGAGGAGGTCAGAGGTGGGGCTGGTGGGGGTCGAGAGGGGCTGGCCAGGGGTTGTAAGGTTTTGGTTCTCCAGCTTGGCTACCCTTGTGCATTTACTGGGGAGTGTTTAAAAAATACTGATGCCTGGACCTCAGCCACTGAGGCTCATGTTAACTGGTCTGGATAGGAGATGAAAAGATCCCTCTGAATGAGGCATCTTAGGCCATAATCGTCAGCCCACACTCTTCCGCTTAGCCTGTTGTGAGGTGCAAAGGAGGTGGTACGCGTAAGTAGAAACTTGCTTACACAGCACAGGCCTGGTCTGTGTGCTAGTGTTGGGGTGATGTGCTGTGGCTTTGCGGGGAGAGCGTTTCCTTCACCCTCTGACTGTTTCGTGGCTTCCCAGGCAGCCGCGGCACCTAGGGTCAGTGTCATGGGGAAGCGTTACTTCTGCGACTACTGCGACCGCTCCTTCCAGGACAACCTCCATAACCGCAAGAAGCACTTGAATGGGCTGCAGCACCTCAAAGCCAAGAAGGTCTGGTATGACATGTTCCGAGGTGGGTGTCTGTGGCCACGCTGCAGGAACTCTGCTCTCCCCTCTGATTGTCGCACCAGCAAGCACTGCGGGCCAGCGACAGCAGCCTGGGCTCTTTGAAGAGTGAAAGACAGGAGGCTGGGCCGCTGGCCTTCGGGGTAACGGGTCCTCAGACCGGCAGGCTCCTTTCTCCAGGTGACGTTCCAGGCCCTGGGATACTGTAGCCAGGAAGAGGGCCTGTGTGAGGAGGTGATATTTGAGCCGACAGCTGAAAGACAGGGAAGAGCCAGCCGTACCATTCTGGGCAAAGGGCATTCAGAGGCAGGCAGGCATGAGCAAAGCACCAAGCATTCTGGGAGCCCGAGGGAGAGGGTGCAGCTGGACACAGTGGGAGAGGAGGACGGTAGGGGGTTGGGGGACCAAATGGACCAAATGGCCTCAGGAGGCTGCAGTATGGGGGCTGGGTTACCCCAAGGGCAGAGGGCAGCCTCCGAAAGGCTTCGGGCAGCAGCCAGCATAACCAGAGCTGCATTTGACAGTGGTGACTGACTGCCACGTGAGCAGGGTGGCGCGATGGCTGGCTGCTGAATGGCTGGTGGCTGGGTGGGTAACTGAGCTGCCGAGAGAGGGTTCTTCCAGGAAAGACTTGAGCCGGTGTGACCCGGGGAATGAGCTAAGGGTACAAGACCTAGCACAGGGTGCCCGGGAGCCTTCGCTAGAGGGGAGCTGCTTCTCTGCTATCCTCAACTATAGCATCAGCAGAGGAGGTGCCGGAGGAAGTTGCCAGCCAGGAACCTCGCGAAGGGAGAGGGAGTCTGGCAGTGAGGCAGAAGTGGGGTGTGGACCAGCGCTCCACGATTCTGGGGACAGAGCTCAGACCCAGGGAGGAAGGTAAAGGAAAGGGAGGGCCTGAGTCCCAGCAGCCAAGAAGGAAGAAGGGGAGAAAAGTCCCTCTTCTGAGATTCAGAATTCACAGGAGGCAGTGAGCACTTATTGATCACCTGCTGCATGCCTGGTGCCTTCCAGGGTTTGCATCTGCTTTTCTCAGTAATTCTCCAAGGCCGTGGCTCTCAACTCTTGGCGTTAGTATCACTTGGAGACCTTTAAATAAAAACCTGGTTCCCTGACTCCTTCCCCAGGGCCAGGTTTGGCATGGATTCTCTAGGCACGGCATTTTTAAAGCTCTCTCAGATGGTCCCCCCTTTCACATGAAGAATCTGAGGTTTGGGTGAGCAGGCCAGGCATGAGTGGGGGTAGAGCGGGCTCAGGAGCAGAGGGGTCTCCTGGGTGCCTCGGAGGCCTGTCACTCTGGTGTCATGGAACTGGGCCTCGGGATCACCTTGGTGTTTACTCCTAGCCCTTGATTTTCAAGCAAGAACAGCTGGGTCTTCAGTCCAGGCCTAACCAGCAGAGGCTTATGGAAAAGGATAGCAGGCAGTGGGCACCACGGCCCCTTCTTGGGGCTCCTGCAGTCCCAGAATCCTCTCACAAACCTAGCTCTGGCCAGTGCCTAGAACTCTGTGAGGGAGGCTGGGTAGGCCAGGGAGCCCCACTAACGGTGGTGACTGAAATCCAGCGACGTGGATCATCTCACTTGGGAGCCCCCAGCTGACACGAGAGCTCTTTCCACTCCCATAGAGCCGTCCTTAGGCCCTAGCTCGTCTGCACAGCCACACAGCGCAGGTGGGCCCAGCCTGAGCCAGCACTCAGCACCGCCCTTCTCCCAGCTCGTGTCCTCGGGCTGCAGAGGGGCTGGTGATCTGTCTGCCACGGCCAGGATGAGCACCGGCCCCGCACCGAGTTGCCCGGATTCAGTCCGAGGGTAGAACAGCGTGGCCCTGACTTTGTCATGTGTGGAACAGACACAGCAACAGTGCCCACCCCCAGGACGTGACAGGGCTCGTTACTCTTAAACGCTGTGTGACGCTAAAGGGTCGAGTAAGTAGGAACAGTGCCTGCGGCTTCACGAAAGGATCGACCTCGGCCCCGATCTCCTTCATTCAGCCGGTGCTCCGTGAACACTCAGTGTGCGCTTGGCTCTCAGACAGACTCTGAAGACATCAGACCCCTCTCCTAAGGTACCCGCTCAGCTTCAGCAGGATGGTCTGGCAGAAGCCATGGCCCCATGCCCTGCTCCCCTCTCCCTTTGAGTCCAGCCAGACCAGCTGCTACAGGTGCTGCTCCCCATGATGGCAAGCCCCTCCCGCTCCCTTCCCTACCCCAGCCCGGTCCTCTCGCCTCAGAACTCAACTCGAGCATCAAGTTCCCTGGATGTCCTTCCTGGTTCCTGGGCCGGCCGAGGTCATTTAACTGCTAGCTGTTTACTCCATTTATATTTGCATGGATTAGTGCGACCGTTTGACTGAAAGGAAGGACCAGGTCTGACTCCTCCTCCACTAAACCCTCATTCTGGCTTGGTGCCTGGCACACAGGACATGCTCAGTAAATGTTTGTTAGACGAATGTCCGAGTGAATGAGCAAATAGACACGGGGCACCAGGGCAGCTGTTCATTTTGAGAGATGAAGCAAGAAGGACCAATAGGGTCATCTGATGAGGAGCCTTGAATGCCCAGTAGAGGAGCACAGGGTTCTTTCTGCAGGGCCGAGGCCTGGGGTGGGTGTTTCACTTTAGAGTCACTGAGGAGCTTTTAACAGTTCTGCTGCTCTGTCCCACAGATGAGTTAAGGAGAAAGGTGGGCTCCAGCGCCAAGTACTTTAAAGGTCAGCTGGAGAATCTCGTGTGTTCAGAACTACTGGCCAGAGGCTGGGCAGCCTGGAACTCTCCCCCACACTGAGCACACAGACTCAGTGCCTTGTCTCGGACTCAAGCTCAGCCCCCCGCTAGCCTCAGCTGTGTACCCTCGGGGCAGCATCCGCATGCCCTCCGCCAGTGCACCTCCCCGGGGGGCATGTGGCACAGGTGTGACAGGCCCGGACAGATGGGCCCCTCCGCACTCTGCTAGTGCCCAGTGCTCTTCCAGGCCACCCCTGAAGTGAGTCCTGACCCCAGTGGCCCAGCCTCAGTCACCAGCAGCCCTACTCTGGTGAGGGGAGAAGCCCCCACTGGGTATGAGTCTAAAGCCCCCAGACAGACACCCGGAGATCAGCAGCCACTTGGGACAAGTCTGCTTTAGACTCACACTCCAGAACTCAAACTGGCACTGCCACTCCCTGACCGCCCTCAGCAGATCATTTCCCTCTCCGAACATCCACCTTTCCCACCGTGACACAGGTGTCAGCACTGTGCGGTGGATCTGTCGGGAGGAGATAAAGTTAGCATCGCTGCCTCTTGTTGGGCGCCCTCCGTGGAGGTTCCCGGCTCTGGCTGCACGTTAGCGTCATCCAGGGTGCACAGGCTGAGGCTGCTCCCATTCGAGGCTGACTGCGTCATCTCTCTCCCGGCACTTGTGACATGCCACAGGGCTGAGACCACCACCCACCTCTGCCACGTGCTTTCCATTCATCATCTTGTTACATCTTCACAGCAGTCGGGGATGGAAGTTTTCCTCCCATTGTACATATGGGGAAACTGAGGCTTGGAGAGAGGAAGCAGCTTGCCCATGGCCATGGACCCCATGTGTACCTGGACTCCAAAGCCAGAGGCTTTGCTTTACCCCAGCGACCTCTGGAGAAAGCAGTGGATGAATGGGGCAAGTGTCCAGCCCGGGCCGCGCCCCTTCCCCAGGGCAACACATCAGGGCCTCTGAGTCAGGGCTCATTCCTCACAGTTCTTACTCACCAATAGATTTTGACTGATTGGTTCTTTACCAAAGAACTACAAATTTAAGCCATAAATATATGGTGAAAACAGAGATAAGACAAATCTAACCTGCCCTCCCACCATTGGTGGATGGACACCTGCAGTCCTGCACGCGTGTCTGATGGCGGCACCTCAAGTAGGGTGTGGGCATGCGCAAGTGGGCGCACCTGGGTTGACACACGGGCATATAAGGGCAGCGTCACTAGGACGCCAGGAGAAGCAGAAGCAGGGAGCAGGAAGAGAGTAGAGCCCAGAGAGCGAGATTCGCTGGGGGCTGGGAGGCCTGCCAGTCTCCTGGCCCCCCGGACCCCCTGCCACCGTGTACCTACCACCCTGTACCTGGTCGCCTCTGATGTAAAGATCAATAAAAGCCTGAAAAGACCGCCGAGGGCTCCGGGACTCCTCCTTGACCTGTCTGCTCTGATCATGGAGAACCTGCCCGTGCCCTGCTGGCACTACAGTGGCCTTGACAGCAGAGCCATGTTGGGCCCTGGGCCTTACGGTGGGCTCCCGAGCTCCCAGGGACCTTCTTTTAGCTTTTTAATTTTGAAACAATTCTAGATTCCCAGGAAGCTGCAAAGACAGTACTGGGATTGTGGTACCACGATTTAAAAAAAAAAAATCCCCAGTTGATTCCATTGTGTGGTCAAATTCAAGAACCTCTGACCTAAAACCTGGTTCTTGCCTTTAGCTGGGTCTGAGTGGAGCGGGAGGGGCTGAAGTCACCTGAGGCTGAGAAGCCTCTGCCCAGCATCCTCCCCTGTGGCTGGCCCTCTCTCACCCCCGTTGGGGTCTCCTGTCCTCACCACTGAGCTTAGTGATCGGAGGTGCCCGTGTACAGCTGAAGTCTGAGCCTGCCCCTCTCTCCTCTCGCAGATGCAGCCGCCATCTTGCTGGATGAGCAAAACAAGCGGCCCTGCAGGAAGTTTCTACTGACAGGTAAAGTGCTCCGTGCAG
The DNA here is from genome assembly GCA_019455555.1 of Galemys pyrenaicus. NCBI lineage: Eukaryota > Metazoa > Chordata > Mammalia > Eulipotyphla > Talpidae > Galemys > Galemys pyrenaicus. The sequence goes on along the minus strand of JAGFMF010011483.1, from coordinate 893,246 downwards.
TTCAAGCATCCCCGAGGGCCAGAATGCCCAGTGTGACCTTGGGCCTTTGGTGCATCGGCCAACTGGTCTTCCTAACGCCCTGGTCCTCAACTTTTTGGAGCCAGATTGTGACTTGGGTCTGCTCACCCAAAGCAGGCAAGCACTGGGAGATTGCTGGTAAATCCAGGAGACACTTAGAAGTACAATATACCGGTCAGTTAAGTTAGGCTGGGAGCCCAAGCTCCCCTGCACCTCCTTCCAGGAGGCAGGGCTGGAGATGTAACAGGTCTTAGGATGCTCAGGTTCAGAACCAGAACCAAGGATGCTAGGTCCATCTGATTGCTGAGTACCCAGTTAATAAACAGTTCAAGGATATTAAAGTCTCAGTAAATGAAGGAACTAAAGACATGAAAATAAGGGCAGGGTAAGGAAAATAAGACAAAGCCAGATGATCTGTCTCTGCCATACTTGCCTTGAGGTCCTGTATACTCTCTAGGGGTTTGACCCTGAGCTTCCTAGAAGCCAAGGCAAAAAGGAAAACCATGAAAATTAACACGGTATGTAAGGCACTGAGGAAAGATAGGGCAGTTGAGCGAAGGGCCATACTCCCTCAGGAGAGGACGTTGCCCCTAGGGTGGACACCATGCCTACAGACCAGGGGCAACCCCACAGGCTTTGCTTTGTGAATAAGACTGGTAGGTCATGCTGATTTCGGACACCTCAGGCACCTGTTATTTTGAGACACATGTTAGTGTCCTGAGTTAAGATTTGGACAACCCCCTGGACTTTGGCACCCCCAGCAAAGCTGCCTTGAGAGCCTCTCTGGGGAGCAGACCAGCTGCTTGAGTAAGTCAGGGCAGGTAGGACCCCGTGCGCAGTTCCTGGACTAGAGAGGAAGCATGACCTTTTGAGGAGCGCATATGTTGTTTGTTGGGGTTGGGGACTAGGGACTGGGGTTTGAGTTTGGTGACGAGAAACCTGCAGAGGCTGGTGCAGCCCATTCCGGAAGGGCTTCAGTGGCATTGACCCCTGGCCAGGGGAGCGTTGGGCAGATGTGATAGACCAGGCAGGTTGCTCTGGCTGCTCACGTGAGCAGAGCCCGAGAGAATCCTAGTGTTTCTTCAGGGTTGGGATGCTACTCCTTAGGCCCTAAAGCTCTGCTCCTCACGCTCCCATGACCCCTTGTCACGGTGCCTCTCAGCCCAAAGTGGGAGCCCATCCTGAACAGTGCATAATGTGGTCTTCCCGTTGCAGGCCAGTGTGACTTTGGCTCCAACTGCAGATTTTCCCACATGTCCGAGCGAGACCTGCAGGAGCTCAGCATCCAGGTGGAGGGTATGTGTAGGAGGGATCCCGGTGTGGGGGTGGCATGGGTTGCTAGGGAGGGTGCAGGGTCTGAGGCTGGTGCAGCTGCCCTCGGCCTCCTCCACTCCCAGGCTTGTGGCCACCATGTGGGATTGGCCGGGGCTGCTGGAGTGGGGGTGGTATCAGGAAGTGCCTCCAAACTGACCAGGCATGAATGGGGAAGGAGCAGGGGAGCGCCCCTCTGTTTCCCCCGCCAGGTTAGCGTATAGCTTCCTGCTGGGCGTCCTGAGGTTCGACACTGCTCCACGTGGCCTCCTGCCATCAGGTCATGTAGCTCGAGCCCCCCCCCCAACACCATGGAACAAGGTGATGAGGAGAGCACCTTCTTTGCCTCAGGATTCCTACCACTTGGTGATTCTAGGGCAGAGCAAGTTTAGCTTCCCTGGAAAACTGACCTATCTGACTTTGAGAAATTCACTTCTCACTACTCTGACTGGAGACCAGGAAAGCTCCGGCTTAGATAGTCTCTATAGATCTCCTCAAGCAGCCTGTCACTAACGGATGAGAAACTGAGGCTAGCACTCAGGCGAGTCCCCAGCAGCCCAGACGCAGCTCTGAGTCTCCCGGGGCTGCTCGCTCTTCCTCAGTCTGGTGGCCTCGGGCCTCGGTGCGTGCCTGCAGCAGCCTGGCCTTTGCTCCTTTCCGCTGCGGCCCTTGCTCCTCTCCGCCAGTCAGACGCTGAGAGCAGGGCCCTGCCCAAGGAGCAGGTGGCAGGCCTGGCACAAACACAGGGTTTCCAGGAGCTTCCCAGGGTAGAAATGAGGCCCCAGGGGCCAGGCCAGCACGTGCTGGCAGCAGCTGTATTTCTGCTGTGAGGACCGGCCGCGGGTGCTCAGGAAACAGTCAGCCCGTGACAGGGAAGCACAGACCAGGGGCCTTGAACTAGAGAGGATGTCTGGTGAGGCAGGGGTGGGAGAAGCCCACGCCACTGCTCCCAGCTAGCAGCTCAGAGGCTATAACTGCCACAGCCCCGTGACCCTGAGCATGGTTTAACCTCTTGGAGGAGTATCCTGACCTGTGGAGACCGCTGGGAAGACGAACTGACGACACTGGTACAGTGCCAGGTCAGGCCTGGTCAGAGTTCTCTCGGCCCAGTGTGGTTGCTCTCCTCTGACCCACCCCCAGGCTCCCAGACACTGGCCCCGTCACACTCTCATGTCCAATTTGTTTGAATTCCATCTACTGCTTTATTCTAACTCACCGAGCCAAGGTTTTCATAGGACATTTTAAGAGAAGAAAAACCAGGAAATCTGAGGTTCCTTTTCCTGTCCCAGGTCAGAGATCTTGGCAGAGCCGAGACCAAGCTCTGTTCTCCCCCGATGCTGCCTCCCTGGTCCTGAGTTTGGCCCATGACTCAGGGCTCCACACCCCGCCCTGCGCCCAGCTCCAGAAAGCTCGGGGGACAGCAGCTTTCATCTTCATTTGAGGGGCAAAGAGTGAGACCCAGAGAAACAGACCTGGGGCGGTGGTGGCACATGGGGGCAGTCCAAAGGCGATGTGACGCCCCCTTCTGGGAGGGTCTGCTGTCCTGTGGGAAGGTGGGGGTTCAGTTGAGGGGGGCATACCCCTCACTTGGCTCTGTCTCCTCCCCACAGAGGAGAGACGGGCTAGGGAGTGGCCACTGGACATTGCTGAGTTCCCCGAGGCCCATCTGGAGGACTGGCTGGAGAAGAGAGCCAAGAGGCTGAGCGCAGCCCCCAGCAGCAGGTACAGCGCCGCGGTGCCCTCTGGACAGAGTCCCGCCCACCTGCCCTCACCCGAAGCTGAGCAACTGCCCGGGCCCAGCCACCAGTTCCATGGAGGGACCATGGGGGGATGCTGGGGTTGCCAGGGTGGCCGGCGGCCAAGGGATACGCGTTGAAGGTGCCTTTCTTGGGTCTCATCCCCTTCGCTTGGGGACCCCTCCCTTATTGGTCTGTGCTGGCTGAAGGGGTGGCTGAGCGCGCTAGACTCCGCCTCACCAAGGTCACTGCCAGAAGGAGGGACCTGAGTGGTGACTGAGCCCCAGGTGCCGGCCCCCTGGGGAACCGGCTGGAGGAGGAGCAGCGACGCTTAGCAGGCGGCCACTCGCCAGGGCACATGGCTGGTGGGGTGCGTGGGACCCACTGCCTCACTCAGAACGGCCTGTCTGGGCTCGTATGCAGGACGCTCGGAATGGACAGGGCGCCCTCAGCCAGGGGCCCTCAGGTGTCTGCTGCACGCCATCCCAGGCTCTCCCCTCCAGGTCACGGCCAAGACCAAAGCGAGGGCTCCTGGGCTCTTCCACCAGCTGTTGAAAGGAGGGGGAGGAGGAAGGACTAGACCCCGTGCTCAGGGCTGGCTTGGGGCTCACTGCTCATCAGGGAGCTGCAGACCTCATAAGCTCTGGTGTGGCCTCACAGGCAGCCTGGTTGTGCAGCCGTGTGGTGGGGCCTTCCCTGGGACCCTGAGCCTCCTCTGGTCTCGTGCTCATGTCTGGCCAAGAGCTCTGAAGTGGCAGCGGCAACAACCCACCAGGGCAGCGGTGGAATTGAGCCTGAAGCTGGAGCCCACCCTAGGTTCTAGCTTCCCAAGCCCCTAGCCCTCTGCCAGCTGAGCCGGCCCCTTCCAGGAGAGTTTCTTTCCCAGCAGCCACTTGTTTCCTGCCTCCTGAGGGCTCAGAACCAAAAGGAACCACTGTCTGAGAAGAGGCGGCCTGTCCTCCTTGAGAAAAAGGGAATGTTAGCAGCGAGCTGTTGATTATTGCCTTTGCCACTGCTCCTTAGTCGCCCTCGGCCCTCTCCCCGCAGGCTGGTCTTGTGAGAAGTGACAGTAGTGACACCTGTTTCCTCTGGTCTCCCACGCCTTGGGCGCTGACCCTGCATCTGTGGCCCTAGCCTGTGAGGGGGCGGGTGGGTGTGCATGTAGGCCCGGTTCAGAGCCCCTCCCTGAGGCAGCCCTGGAAAGACCTTCATGACCCCGGTTCCTCCTGATGCCACCTTCCCTCTGCTCCCTATTCCGTCCTCCACACAACCCCAGCCAGCTTCTGGAACAGGTGCTGGCCTGTCCCTCCCCTGCTTCAACTTCCCTTCCACCTCCGGGAGCCTGGCCCTCCAACCCAGCGGGCCGGGCCTGGGGGAACTTCCCTGCTGCCTCTCCAGCCTGCGGGGTCACCTTCTCCCCTGTTCCATCTGGTCTCAGTGTCAGTCCTCTTGGGCGCTTGGCGGCTTCTTGAATGTGGTGGGCGTTCTGGTGTCGGGCACTTGCGCACTGTTTCTCTGCCTGGAACTGCCTCCCCACCTCCCTGCTGGCAGTGTAAGACTCATTCTTCAAGCTTTAGCCAAGACATCTCCTTCCCCACCCCTCCTGGGGCTCCCCTCACGGCCCTGTTGTCATCTGGGCCTGGCGCGGGCATGTTGACTGCTTCAAACAGCATTTGGGGGAGCAGTTTCCTTGGCTTGGGGGACAATTGCTGAGGGTTAGTGCCTTGGGCCCCATGTGGGAACTGGTCTAGGGGGGCCTTGGGTGGCCTCTCTTCTCCTCTCCATGTGTTTCCTCCCTGCACCCCAGGCCCCCAGTACAGGATAGCAGTGACTGCCTGGCCCACCGAGGGCCACTGAGACCCAGGCAGAGCCCTTGAGGAGAGTCAGGTGAACCCTTCTTTAAAAGGGGGAGTGGAGGACCTGCGAGCCTCCGCCTGGCGCACTGTGCCACCCTCTCGGCAGGCTGCCCTGAGGGACCAGCGGGAGCAGACGGCCTGGGAGGGAGAGGCCGGCCGCAGACAGACTAATCCCCTGGCAGGGCCCGTGCTTGTCCCTGTCTTCCATCGTTGGCTCTTCAGATTGTGCTTTATCCCTCTTAATCTCTCCTCTGCACCCCCCTCTGGGCAGGTGCTGCGGTTCCAGCCCAGGCGCCTCCCTGAGACGTCACCTTCTGACCGGGCGGCCGCGCCTGTCCTTGTGCACAGGGCAGGTCATGACGCGCGCCGTGTGCAGGCTGCTCTGAGGGCTGCGGGTGGGCTGCAAGGCTCGGGGGCCTGTGTGCCTGTGTCTGCGAACACACACTGGGGTGCCCTTCTCCTGGAAGGAGCCCTGAGCTTGCCCTGGGCCCCAAAGCTGGGGACCTGCGCATCCTCTTAAGGCGCAAGGGAAGGGGCCCGCAGGACCATGTATGTCCTCCCTGGGGACTTCAGCTCCCCAACCCTGTGGGAAGCCAAGGCTTGGCTAACAACTAGGGCTCTCCCTTGCAGAAGTATGGCACCTCCCCCATGTCCTCCCTACTCTGCGGCTGCCGGAGTTTATGAAATCTCCCCTGTGCCATAAATCATGCCAAGAGCCGCTTCCTGCACTTTCTAGCAGGCAGCAAGCAGCCGAGCAGGGGATTTCCCTGTCCTCTCACAACAGGCCGCCCAGAGGCTGCGCCTCGGGCTACCCAAAGTCATGGGATGGACTCTGTGCAGTGGGGTGCAGTGGGTCAGGACTCAGAAGGGGCAGGCTCAGTGATACAGAGAAGCAGACCCCTGGGCCTCTGACCCCCGCCTCCCACCTCCACCTCTGAGGCCCAAGGTCGCCAAACATCTCACGGAGGGCCCTGGCTTCTCCCTGTCTGCACAGGACTGACCGCTGCGCCTCTAGGCCTGCCAGGGGATGCCAGGGCCTCGCCGCTGGAAGCTGGGCCTGGGTGTGCTAGGCAGGGGGCTGCATCTGGCTGGGCTCCATGTCTAGGTAACGTTGCAGCCCCTTGTCCCAGCCCTCAGACCACTGTGTCACTCAGTCATGTGACTGACGTTGCACCTCAGTGGCCTCATTAATGAAACGGGGTTCACTGAGGCCTCCTGAGGTTCCTTTGGCTGCGGTAGTGGCTCACCAGTAAGAGCGCTCGGTGCCGCTGCCTGCAATTCAGCAGATTCTCTGGGTGGCCGCCGTGTGCCCCCGGCTGTGAGCGCAGGGAGCAGTGGACCCCACCCTTCCTTTCTGGCCTCCACCTTCTGAAAGCTCTTGTTCCAGGGAGACAAGCGGGCTCCCAAGTGGGTCCCCACGCTGTGTACCCCAGAGGGTGCCACAGACCTGGAGCAGCAGCCCCTGGGTGCCAAGGTCAGAGGATCGGAAGTGGAGCGGCTGGTGGGGGAGGTTGTTCTGCCCCCCACTGGGCCCCAGCTGGCTCTCTTAAGCCAGGGCAGCCCCAGGCTGGGCTCTGCACACAGGCCCTGTGTTCTGAGGAGGGGGCTCCAGGCACAGTGCACCTTAAGGGGAAGGAGAGTGAGGAGCATGAGAAATGAGGCTTTAAAAAATTTTTAGAGAATATTTTTTTCTGATTTCAAAGGCTTGCGTGCTTGTAAAACTTTCGAGAAGTATAAAGAGTATAAAACCACCCATAATTGCGCCACTCAGATAGAACCACTGTTAACATTTTGCTGTGTCTTCCAAGCTTTTTTATGCATTTATATATGTTATATATCTTTCAACAAAAATAGTATCATGCTATATACATTATTTTATAAGCTGCTTTTTCTCCCTCCTCACACAGTACATCATGACAGCTTGCCTCATCAGTGCATGGAAGTCTGCCTTATTACTTACGCAGGCTGCATAGCATCTCTGCTGCGGACGTGCATATGTATTTAGTCAGTCCCCCAGAGGTGGACACTTAGGTTATTTCCGCTTCTTGCAGTTTGGTTCCTGTCCACACCCCACTCTTTCCGTGAACAGTTCCTAGAGGGGGGGTTGCTGGCTCAAAGGGTCTGCATGTTTTTGAGGCTCTGCCTTCTAGAAAAGTTGTGCAGGCAACTAACCCTGCCCACAGCCAGAGTGGTGGGGAGGGGGAACTGGGGTGCCCCATTCTGGGCCTGAGCTGGGCCTCACTCTTATCCTCTGCCCTTCTCCTCCTTCTTTCTAGGGCCGAACCCATCAGAACTACCATCTTCCAGTACCCTGTGGGCTGGCCACCAGTTCAGGAGCTGCCGCCATCCCTGAGGGCACCCCCACCTGGGGGGTGGCCCCTGCAGCCCAGCGTGCAGTGGGGCTGAGACCCTCGTCTGTACACCCCACCCCCACCTGGTCAGCTTGCTCCACTCGCAGTACAGACAAGGACGAGGACTCGTACTGGGGGGCCAGGTCCCCTCCCCGTGTGGAGCCCTGCGGCTATGAACCCAGCCAGGCCAGGGCCCAGGAGCCCCCAGGTGGTGCGGCCCTGGTCCCCGCTTCGCTTCAGACTGCCTTACCCTTTCCTCTCCGGCCCCCCTCAGGGGACACTTTGAGAAGCTGAGTGAGAAGACTTCCTGCAGGAGTCTCATAAAGGAAGTCTGTCCCACAGCGGTCTGGCTGGCTGCCCATGGGGCCCTGCGCTCAGGGGCCCTGCGGGGCTGGGGGCGAGTGAGGTCTCTGCAGGCTGACCAGAAGCCCTTCTCCCTGGGGGGCCAGCTAAGAAGTGGCTCCAGACCTGGGGAGAGAGGCTCAGGGTCTGCCACTCCATGCCCCACATCTGCCCATGCTGACCTGGTGCCAAGCACAAGATGGCACAACTGGCGCAGGGGTGGAGCTGGGCCTCCAGCTAGGAGGGGTGGGGAGGTGCGAGCCCTGGGCAGCCAGGGCCTGGGCGTGGGCGTGTCCTGGCTGACCTTCCCGGCGTCTGTGGCCCTGGGCTGCACCAGCCCCTCCTTTGGGGTGGCACTGAGGCTCTCCCAAGGCTATGCCCTAGAAGGGGCCCCTGGCTGATGGGGAGCTCCCACAGGCTGCTGAGCTGACTGGGAACCTCTAGGCCCACCTCGCCTTCCACCCCAAGTTGCATTCCAGATTCCGTGCTAGGGTGGAGAAGGGTGATGTGGCCTTCAGGCCACTGGGCCCCTGCTGGGGGAAGCAGGAGGGTGGGGAGTGTTTCAGGGGCCCCTGACTCCCCACCCTCCATTAGTTTTCGTCCTTTGAAAATCCCTGTTGATGGGGAACCTGAGGCCAAATCTGGAGTCTTCTGAGCCTCGGCCTCCTCACCCGTGTAGCGGGCTGACCGTTCTCAGTGGTGTGTGGGACACAAGGGCTGGGTTTAGGTCTGAGGGTCAGAGGGAGGGGCCCAGGAGAGCCCACCCTCACGCCCACCTGCAGATGTGCTGCTCTCCTGCCCTGGCCCTGGGCAGACATCGGGGACCAGGGTCAGGTTGGCTCTGTGGCCTGGGCCGGGGGCCCTCCTGCCCGAGGGCCCACAGCAGAGACTGAGCCCCGGGGTTCCTGTACAAATTTCCCCTTAATTTCTCAGGAGCCCCTGGATGGTGGGAAGAGTGAATGCTACATACAGGCCAGGGTGGGGCACAGGCAGGGTGCAGGCGGGGCTGGGGGCCGTCCTCAGAGCCACCACCGGCCCTCCACAGGCGGCCACGGCTCCATGCAAGGCCCATGGGGCTGGGGGTGGGGTCGCTGGACCTCCAGGCCTTGAAGTACACGGGTCGGGGCCCGGAGAGCCAGCCGAGGGGGAGGCTGCAGGCAGTGTGGGCGTGGGGCGGGCCCGTGCACCGCACCGTCCGGCTCCCAGGCGGCGCCTACTTCATGCCGCTGCGCAGCACCTGGTTGGCCGCGATGAGCATGACGCTGATGATGAAGGCGATGGCGAAGGCGCAGATCAGGCTCTTGCGCACGCACGTCTGGCGGATCTGCTGGTTGGAGCAGGCTGTGGCCGCCGGTCGGGAGCACCAGAGAGACAGAAGGGACGGCAAGGCGATGGCATCGGGGGCCGCCTGCACCCACGCGCCGGGCCAGCAAGGAGGTCCCGGGAGTCCCCCGCTCCGAGCCCCTGGCTCCCGCCCTGCTCAAGCAGCTGGCTCGCCCGAGGGGCCCGGGTCAGTCACTCACTCTCCACGTCCACGGGGCACTCCTCCGCGGTGCCCAGGTGGCTCTCCTCCTCCGTCATGATGATGTTCTCGATGTCCTTCATGGACAGGTGCTCACAGAAGGTGTCGTAGAGCAGCCGCTTCAGCTCGTCCACGGTCAGCTTCTGCATGTCACACTTGGTGGGGAGACAGCGCTCGGGTCACTGCCAGCAGGGCCTGGCCCGCGCCCAGCGCCACACCAGCCCAGCAGCTCCCAACTCTGGAGGGCTGGACACCACTCCATCCTCGAGTCCGCGGCCAGCGCCAGCCTCTGCCCCTGGAGAGCCTGGGCCCTCTGGGAGACGAGACGTCCAGTGGCCAGAAGCCCGGAGTGGTCCCCCCACTTTACACTGGGGCCGGCCGCCGGCCCCAGCACAGCCCTCGCAGAGTGCACGGCCAAGTCCCAGCCAGGGCGTACCTTCCAGAAGACGGTGTCAAAGTCAGTGCCGTGGAACTTCTCAGGGATGCCCGAGGTGGAGAGCTTGGGTCCCAGGAGGGTCACAAACTCCTCGAAGTCCACTTGGCCGTCACCTAGAGCAGACACGGTCAGTCAGCAAGTGCAGCCGCGGTGGGGCTGGGGTCTGACCCACTCGGGGCTCTCTGGGATCTTGGACAGTCTGAGGCGCGAGCTGGCCTGTGCCAACCCTGGGCTGACGCGGTCACCAGTGTCCTCCTCCCGGGAGGTGCAGTGCGGCCGGCGGCCCTGAGAAGTCTGGCGACCTTCACATTCTGCGAGAACCCTCCGTGGCTCCCCAGTGCGGCACTGCTGTCCAGGCAGAGTGTGGGCCTGACCTCCTGGCCGCGCAGAAGGGAGCAAACCTCAGGAGTGGGCCAGCCTGTGCAGCCTGCTCTCGGGGAGAGGAGAATGGAGGAGGCCAGCGCACCTTCCTGTGAGGTTTTCCTTAATAAAATTCCAGATAGCAGACGCAACTGAATGTTTTTGTCTTTCTCCCCTGTGTGATGAGAACGGGCGCATTTAGTATATCCTCCTTTCTACTTTCCTGTACTTAAAAAACTCCTCCGGATTTAGGGTGAGAGGAGCAGTCTGAGTGCGGAGCGGTCACACTCTGGCTGTGATTCTCCGGCTGAGAAATAGGGCCAGACCTGGCTGCAGGGGCTGGGCTTGGGTGGCCGGGGCTTCGGGGGATGAGAGGCCCAGGATGGGCTGGACCCCCCGCCCCCAGGTGGAGGCCGAGGCAACTGAGGCAGGGGCAGCGCTCACCATCCATGTCCAGCCGCTGGATGATGACCTCCAGCTCCACCTCGTTGGGCATGTAGCCCAGGGAGCGCATGGCGGTGCCCAGCTCCTGCTTGGAGATGAAGCCATTGCCGTCACGGTCGAAGACTTTGAAGGCCTCTCGGATCTCTGTGGGGGAGCAGAGCAGGCAGGGTCACCCCACCCCTCCCCTTCCCAGACCTCCAGGGTCCCGGAACCTCAGGCTGGGCTGCAGATCCAAAGCCTGCCCGTCTAGGCAGACAACAGGTGGGTGACCCAAGGGCCCACCGCACGCTGCATTCTGGGACTCCAGGACTGGCCGCGGGGGCAGTAAAGGTTTGCCCACACGCAAGGCAGTGCTAAGACAGCTGGGGGTCTTGGCCTCAGCTTGCCCGGCTCCCACAGCCTCTGGGGTGCTCAAGATGACCCCGTGTGGCCGGTGCCGGGTCCCACCGTGCAGGGCAGTGCCCGCATGGGGCACACCAGGCCAGGCAGCTGGTCGCCTGTGAGCAGCGGAGGCTTCTCTGCCCATGGCCCACTCCCGCCACCCCCACGGCCTTCGCCGCCACCATGCTTACCGGGTCCTTCCAGCTTCGCTTGTTAACACGCGTAACGACGCCCCGTGGGCCACATGGCTGCTCCAGCTAATGGACCTGGGCACACACTGCCTCCTAGAGCCCAAGCCGACTCAGATGGGGGGCCCACCCCCTACTTCTGGAGTGGGACACGGAGGCCTGAGGACCCAGGTGACTCGGGTGGGGAGGAACACGCTGGGCTGGGAAACTGGGACAAGGAACCAGTGGATGACCTTGAACCGGCCTTGGTCTGACCCACAGTAAACCAGGTGGTTTCGAAGGAGGAGACAAGGGCTTTCCCAGGACTGCAGGAACTACGGAGAAACCCTGACCCCTCCCTGCTCACTTTACCTGTTTCTCCGCCACTAAGTTTCCTAAAGAGCATTGTCCTCTCTGGGGGAGGGAACCTCAGCCCACTCACCCCCTCTCTGCTCCAGCTCCCTGGGGTGTCCTTGTTCAGTTCACCTCCAGACTCCCGTGGTCTAAGCTGTCCCCCGGGTGGAGCTCCCGCAGGCAGCGGTGACTCGTGTGCACATGCTCGTATTTGGGAGGGGACAGACAAGATGCTGCATGTTGAAACCTGGGAGCCAAGGCCCGCAGCAGCCGGGCCAGACAGCTGGCCCGGGGTCAGCGCAGGGTCAGGCCTGTTGTTGGTGGGAGCAGGAGAGAGGCTGGCCCGAACCTGAGCTGGGGATCTGTGAGCCCCTGAAACGGAGTGCAAGAGCCTGTGCCTTGGGGCTACTCGTCCTGCCGCAGACCAGCGTCCACGGCCCAGAGAGGGTGGCCATGTGTCCAGTGGCCCCGAACTTTATCAGGCTCTCCCCATCCAGCGTCAAGCCACAGGCCACATTGCCTGACACTCAGGCCACGAGAGCGTGGGTCACCCTGAGTGCCTGGCCCTTGCACCCTCTGACTCTGGATCTCCCACCCCACCCTCAGCCCCATTCCACACAGGGCCCGAGAGAGGCTGGGCTGGGAGAACTGGACCAGCCTGGAGTTTCTATAAACCCTACACACTGGGAGCTACAGGACCACTCCCACTTGAGTTTTCCTGGGCCACTGAGGATGCGGTGAGCTCCCCACCCCCAGAAGTGGGCGCCCAGAGGCTAGCAGTCACGGAGGCCAGTGGGGAGTCTGGCCAGAGGGCACTGACCCTGCAACCAGGAACACCTTCTGCACCCCCCACGTACGCGCCTGGGTTTCTGGCTGTGCTGTTGCCCCCTGGCCTAGTCGCAGACCGCCCATCTCAAGTGGCCTGGCCCCGGCCCTCCGTTTCAGCCTCCCTGTTCCGCCTCCAGGCCTTGGGATGCGTGGCTCCTCTGGCCAGGAATGCCTTTTCCCTCACTTCTGTGGAACTGATGAATCCCTAGTTCCCTGGGGGATGGCATCATCTCTCTGGCGCCCTCTCTGCCCCCGAACTGACTCAGGCCCTGCGCGGGTCCCCACAGCCCCCACAGTCCCCACAGCCCCCACTCGTCCCCTCCCTGCACTGACCACACTGGATGTGAACGACAAGCCCCACGAGTGCGGGGCCAGGCTTGGTGTCGGCCTCGGCCGTGCCGTTACCTGGAACAGTGCTTGTCACTCAGCAAACATTTGTGGAGCGCATGATCCAGTGAGTGCATGAAGACTTGGGGAACCCACCGGCTGGGGCGCGTGGAGAGAGGAGGGCAGCAGAGGCTTCTGCACTGCTAGGTAGGAAGTGACAGCTGGGCGCATTTAGTCTCAGCTTACAGGCGGCTTTAGGAGGAAGGGCAAGCACGGCAAGAAGCACCAGGGAGACCGAGGACGCCGTGTGTCTCAGTCCAGTCCTCTCGCCCCACCCCCACAGGGACCCAAGGGCCTGCACCCCCTCCCTCTGGGTCCTCTTGCCTCCACTGTGGAGGCCCATTTGGAAGTCCTGAGAGGAACGGCAAAGCCCTGGACACCGTGGGGCCACGATGGGGCTGCGTCCTGCCTGCAGTGACTGAAAGGGTCCTCCCCTCCCACCCTGGAAGGGGCTGGAGCAGCAGAGTCCAGAACTGCCTCCTTGTTGCTCCTGACTCCCTCCTGGCAGCCCCAGGAGGCCCACTGAGCTGGGCTGTGGAGGGCAGGTGCCTCTCGGGGCATGCGGGTAACCGACAGACCCTGAGGCCGATGGGCCCCACAGCCATCTCTAAGGCCAGACTAACCCCCCAAACCGCTAGATAAACCCAAAGACTGTCCCCGCCACGCTTTCATGGTCCTTCCTGCCACCGCTCCGGGGGGCACCCAGCTCAAACCTCAACTTGATCTGCAGCTTTGCTGATGCTGAGACCCCCGCCCAGCCCCGCTGACTCCTGAGGTCAAGTTCAGGGTCTGCTCTCAGCGGAGAGGCATTTCTAAGTCACAGCTCTGCCCATCCCGGCTGGTGGCCTGAGGTCGGTGTTTGCTCATCCCGGGGCTGCTGGGATGACAGAGGGGCAAGCGCGGGAGCGCGCAGCTGGGCCAGGCCAGTCTCGGAGCAGGACGCGTGAAACAGAAAGGCCTGGATGGTGGAATCAGAGCAGCTCTGGCTTCAGACTCCGGCCCTGCTTCCTGGGGGCTGGCGCCTGGACCGGGGACTAGCTGGGCATCCGGCGCTGCTGTTCAGCAGCTGTGACCTGAGGCTTCTGAGCCTCAACTGCCTCATCTGTGAAATGGGGATGGGATGCTTCCCCATCCTGAGGCCTGACCTCTGCTGGGGTTCCCTGGAAGGGGGTGGGGGTGTCATGACGTCCCGATGCTGCTACTGCCATCAGCATATCTCACTTGGGCACATTTCCCCGAAAGCTGGACTCCATCCCCACCCCGGGAAGCGGGGGAAGCCTCTGTGTTCCATCTTGGCATAGGGATGCCTGGCCAGGGAAAGGGCTGGCATGGCCTCAGGGCTTTCGGCCGCTGCTCTGTCCCCACCTGCTGCCTCAGGCTGGGCACCCCAGCCTCATCCCAAACCCTGCAGCTGTGTCAGGGCCTGCGGGGGGGTGGCCTGCCGCGGGAGCCGGAGTCCAGAGTGGGAGTGGTAGGCTGCGGTGACCGCCGGGGCAGGTCTGATTCCGCGGCGTTGGCCCTCAGCCCACCTTGGCCTCCCTGAGTTTCTGGCCTGCGTAGAAGAGGCTACCTTTGCAGGGGAGAAGGGCAGTAAGGGGACTCCTTCCCCTAGTGCCCCCACTTGGCCACTCTTGATGCAGACTTCACCGTCTGACTGAGTGGGGCAAATGCCAAGTCCAGAATCTGCCCTGGAGGCTGTCTGTCTGTCTGTCTCCTTCTTCCTCCGGACACAGGGTGCAGAGCTGGGGTTGAAGCAAGTCCCATTCTCACCCCCAGATGCTCAGGTCCATGGAGGTGCTGGCCATCTGCTCCGTGTGTGCGTCAGGGATGGAGTACACAGTGGGACGTCCCCACCTCTCCTTCATACGGGGACTAGGTGGACCCCAAGTCAGCTCTTCCCAGCCTCGTCTACCTGCCGACTGCCCTCCAGGCAGGGCCGCGGCCTCCTCCAAGGGCCTCTGCCAGACTCGCAAGGCCCTCTCCACCTAGCCTAGTCCCAGCCTGCCTTTCTGGGCCGACCCCTCCACACGGGCCCAGGGTCCCTCCTCACAGCCTCTGCCCACCCCTCACACTCCAGACGCTCACCCCTGAAGGGCCCCTCCTTAGCCTCTCCCCTGCTCACGCCAGGCCCCCCGCTTCACTCTTCCACGGCATCCTGGATCGCCGGCAGCACTGGGAAAGCGCAGCACCACCCTCCTTTTCCAGTTGGGGAAACCAAGGCAAGAGAAGCGAGTTAGTGCCCAAGGTCACATGACTCGGGTGCAAAGACGTGAACCCGGCGCTGCCCCACTAGGAAGCCCTTCTCTGAGCCCGAGCCCCCACCTCCCTTCTAGTCCGCCTCCCACTCCGTGAACCGCCCCCTGAATGCCTGCGGCACACGGTCCTGTCTGCGGCACTTCTTCCCAGCGGCCCCACCCCCTCTTCTCAGCACATGTGGCCCCCCCATTGGTGGGCGTCCTGGGTCTCACCCGGACTGCTGTGGAGCAGGATAATGGGGGACAGAGGGGGACCTGTGCCGGGGGGCCACCTGGTCACCCAGTCCTGGCATTCAAGGACTTGGCCTTGGAGGAGAAGGACTTTGAGGCTGCCCTGGGCACAGCCAAGCGAGGGGTAATCACGGAGGTCTTCTCGCCCTCCTGCACAGCTGCCTGCGGGTCAGGGATGAGCTGCCCGCTCCAGGGTGGGCCTTGCCCTTCAGATGCCCCTGTGCCAGCCTCTCGGCTTCTCAGCGCCCAGAACAGGGGTGGGAGAGAAGCAGGAGTGCGATGGCATGGCTGGTGACTAGCGCTGCTGGGCTCCTGCCAGAGTGGCCGCTGGGCGCTGGGCGGCCCGAGGGGAGCCTGCGGCCTCCTGCCCTGCACGGCCTGCCTTGTGTCCGGCTCCCCCTGCGCCCCAGCCCTCGCCCCTTCCTGAGGGTCTGTACGCCAGGGCTGGGAGGTCCAGGGAAGAGGGTCCCGGTGAGGGCTGAGGCAGAGCTGCCAGGGCCATGGCGGGGTGCCGGGAGCCAGAGGAGGGGACGAGGTGGAAAGTGCCTGTGGAGTGAGGGGACAGTACACTCCCCTGCCCAAGTGGCCGAGAAGAAGGGATGGGCAAGAGCGTATGAAGGGGGAAACTGGTAAGAGGTTTGGGGTGCACAGGACAGAGAGACAAAGGCGGCGGGATGGCCTGTGCCGCATCTCCTGCCCTCCCAACCCTCATCACACCCCCTCCTTTTCCAGAACCCGAACGAGGCTCTGGCTTCTGGCAGGGACCAGGACTTTGGGGTTCAAGGCCAGAGGCCCAGGGACAGTGCCCGTCCAGCTGCCCTGTCCGCATCCGATGCCAGCCGCGTCTCTGGGGCTCTCCCAGCCCCTGGGGTTCTCGAGAGGAGCAGGTGGCTCGCAGCCTGCCGTGCAGGGGGTGGGGGGGAGTGTAGCTGCACCCTGCTTTCTCCCTCTTGATCTTCCCCCTGACCCAGTCCGACTCCCCCAAACCTGCCCTCTCCAGGGCTTGGGGATGAGGGGAGACCCCTTTCCATGGCTTCCCTGGGCGCCTGCCCTCACCCCTAACTGCGCTGATGTCTCAACCGTGTGCCCGCTAGGCCCTGTGAGCAGCAGATCCCAGAGACCCCAACCCCAGTATCCAGAGAAGCCCGGTCTTTGGGTGAACGCAGCCCTTCCCCCATGGCCGAGAAGCATATCCCCGGGGCACCAGCGCAGAGCTCCCCACCAGACTTCACACTGCCCCCCAGGAGGGGGGGAGGGGGAGCCTCAGCACCTGTCCGCATCCCATGGAGGAAGTTCTCAGGCCGGGGGTCTCTGAAACCCCACAACCTCCGTCCGGAACCCCGGCCCTGCCCTCTGCCCTGATCTTGCCTAGCTGGCTGCCCGGGCCCCCATTCCTGCGGAGAGGTGGAGGGGCTCTGGGGGCACGGATTTGGGTCCCGGTCCCTTTGCTTTTCCCTTCCAGGCTTGGCTATCGCGACCCAGCCGCTTCATCTGGCCACTTGTTGTTGCCACCACCTCCCGGGCTGCCTTCCCGGCGCTCGGGGCCGGGGGTCTCCCAGGGCTGTGAAGGGGCGACGGCTGGGGGGCCGGGGGCTGCCCCGCAGCGGCTGAGAGCGGCCGACCGCCCTCTCCCCTGCCCCGACTGCCCGAGCAGATGGATTGAGAAGCCACACGAGCGGAATGCCAATGCGAGCGCGAGCAGCGGCGGGCACCGCGGAGGGCACCGGGCTGCGGGAGCCCGCGGGCGGGCGCAGGGGCGCCGCCGGGACCCCCGCCCCGAAGTGGCGCACCGCGTTGCCGCACCGCCACCGCGGACTGCGCGGCCCCGTGACCCCGCTGCGGGGCCCAGCAAGTTTCCGCAGCGCCGGGACCACGCGGGCAGGGGCTGGGCCGCCCCTCCGCCTCCGCGACCCCCGCCGCGGGCCCCGGGGTGCGAGCCGGCCCCGCCTCCCGCGCCGCGCCCCGATCCCCCTGCAGCCGGCACCTGCGGGGAGCCCGCGCCCGCGCCCCCGGCCCGCGCCACCTGGGCGCACAGGTAGGAGGGCGCGCGGCGGGCGGGCGGGGGTCGGCGGGCACTCACCCTCCAGCTCGTCCTCGGGGATGTCCACGGGGCGCTGCTCCGACAGCAGGTTGGGCACGGTGTAGATGCCCCGGTACATCAACGCCGCCGTCACCGGGTGGAACGGCATCTTGGAGGCTCCGCGCCCGCCCGCCCGCCGCAAACTTTGAGGTCGGGGCTCATGGGCCGCCGGCGGCCCCGGGGGCGGCTGGAGCGGGCGGGGCGCGCGGCGGCGGAGGGCGGCCCGGAGGCGGCGGCGCGGCGAGCGAGCGAGGGGCGCCCCTCCGGGGGCCTAGCGCCCCGGCGCTCGGGGCCGCCGGTCCATGCGCCCCTCCCGCGTCGGGCTCCCGGCCCGGGCTCCGCAGGGCGGCGGGGGCGGCGCCGCTCGGCTCTCCGGGTCGGGGCTGCCGCGCTCCGCGCCCGCCGCGCCGGGTCCCCGGTGCCCCGCGCGCTCCGCGCTGCTCGCCGCCCGCTGTCCGCTCGCCGGCGCGGCCGCCCGGCCCGCCGCTCCGGCTCTCGCCGCCTCCCTGCTCGCTCGCTCGCTCGCTCGGTGCCGCGCCGGCTGCGCTCCCCGCCTCCCCCGCCCGCCCGCCCCCTCCGGCTCCCTCCTCCCCCACCCCCCGCCCGCCCCTACCCGCCGTGGGCCCCTGCGTGGCCGCCCCAAGTCGGCCGGGCTCTTCTCGCCCTGGCGCCGGGCTCCCCGCGCCCCTGCTGAGGGGCCCTCGCCCCCTGCCTCCGGTCCGCGGCCGCCGGACTAGGTGGGGGCTGCGTGGGGAGTGGGCCCCTCTCTTGCCGCCCCCGGCCCGCCCGACCCCACGAACAGACAGCAGGAAACTGAGGGGCCGAGACCTGGCGGCAGGTGAGGTCGGCTCCAGGGACCGGATCCTCGGAGAGATTCCCTGTTTTGGTGCCAGGAGAGGCTCCAAGCTGGGGAAATTGAGGCTGAGCCAGAAGGGCGTTGACCAAGGTCACGGGGCAGAGGTGGCAGGTAGGAGCTGGGGCAGGGTCTGGGCAGCACCCCTGTCCCCTGTCCGGGGCTGGGTTCTCGGAGCTGGCCCTGCCCCCGACCCGTGCGCTGTAGTCCTGGGTGGGTGGTCCCCTGCCTGCACCACCTCTCAGCCTGTGAGGGGGTGGCAGGGTCTGGCTCATGGCCCCCAGGTCAGTGAGGGGCAAAACCCAAAACTGGTGGGTGCCTTCAAGGGCCAGGGCGAGCGGCTGCCGGTTCACAGCGGCAAGTTAGACCTAAAGTGTGTGCAGGGCTCACCCAGGCCCGAAATGTGTGTCCGGGAGGGGTGGCAGGTGTGTGGAGCAGCGTGCAGGCATATGTCGTCCCCGGGTGTGTGCATGTGCTTCCCAGCCCACGTGCAGGTGGGGGTGTCAGGTGTCTGCGTGGATGCCTGTGCACGCCAAGGTTGTGAACTGGCAGGGAGGGGTGGCCAGGGAGGGTGGGCAGCAGCCTGTGGACGTGTGTGCGTGGGGGGGGGGCCTGGGGGTGGCGGAGCAGGAGTGTACAGATGTGTGTGCCTATTTCTGAAGTAGGGGATGACCGTCTGGCTTTCGCATGGCCCCAGCTGTGGCCCTGCCTCTGGGGTCCCCAGTGGCAACACCTCCCTGCCCCCTTTGGCCCAATCAGCCTAACCCCAGCAGGGAAGCTGATTGCCACTGCCCTAGCTGGCCCTGCCCTTCTCAAGCTGATTACATTTTTCTGCTTTTGTTGCTGATTAATCAGAGCCCTGTCTTGGGGCCTGGGGAGAGGGGGCTCAAGGAGAGATTTCAACCCTGGCCGAGCTGAGCTAGGCCAGAACTTGGCCCCAGCCCTTCTCAGAAGTGGCTCTGGTGGAGCACCCAACAGCATTCACAACCAGAGGAGGAGCTAGGAAAGGCCCCAGCTGTTTGTCTCAGCCTCTGTGGGCCAGCCAGTGCCCATCAGGACTTGGGGTGTAAAGGCCTCCCACTCTGAAGCCTTCCTCTTCCACCTGTTCCTTGACCTTCCACCATGGACCGGAGCCCCCTGGGCCTCCTGGTGAGCAGGGGAAGAGGGAAGGAGGGCCTCGGCACTCAGACCAGGCAGACCCAGCTCCTGTGCCCACCTCCTATCTGTGGGTCTTGGTCCCCCCCATGAAGTGAGGGTGGCAGTGCCTCCTCCTAGGCAGTGGTAAGGATGAAGGGATGTAGCGTGTGAGGGGCCTGGCGGTGCCTCCCGTGTCTCTTGGCAGTTTTTATTAGCATGGAAATACCCCCAAGGAATATGGATTAATAATAATTATGGCTGCTGTGTGCTGATTGACGGCGTGAGCCACGGCAGCTCACGCCACTGGCCCTTTCTGAGCGGCCAGCTTGTGCCACCCCAGGCGAGCTGGAGCTAGGTCAGGACCCCCGTGCTGAGGGGAGGGGAGGGAGAGCTGGAGCCTGGGGGGGGTGGTGTGGGCCACCTGGCCTCCCGGGAGCTGCACAGAGCAGGCTGGCACTCGTCTGGAGGTGGGGGGCTCTGCTGCATCCCCTGTGGTTCCCAGTCTTTTGCTCAGGCGGAGAATTTTCAAAGGATGGGCAGAAACATTTTGTGAGATAAATCAAGCAAAATTCAAGTGGGTGGACTTACTGGGGACAGCCAGGCCCAGAGGTATGCGCTGAGGGTGCAGGACCTACCGGGGATTATAGCCCCAAGGTCATGGGGCGCCCCAATGTTTAAGCATCGCTAACACCTCAGGGCCCAGAGCTGATCGTGGGCCAGGTGGCTCCCGCAGGCCCACGGCGGCACACGCACCCCTTCTCTATCGGCCAGGTGGGTATCTGAGCTGTACGGGGCTGTGCACGTGACCGGCTGAGTCCAGCCCCCCAGCCTCCGAAGGCAGTTTGACTTTGCCCCCTCTCGGGTGAGGACACCCATGCTCACAGAGGGGTCAGGCTGCTCACGAGGCAGGGCCGGGGTTTACGCCCAGGGCATGCTGATGTCCCCCGTCCCTCCAGCCTCGCGGGAATGCTGCCTTCTCTGGGGACCACCGTGGACCTCCTTGGTCCCCCACCGCTGTGTGCCTCGGCTCTCTGAGCGCTCCTGGGTTCCCATCCTCCAAGCCAGTCAGGCTGGGAGGCAGGGGGTGAAGGGGAGCTGCTCCTGCCCGAGGCTCACAGAGCAAGGGCCAGAGGGCTGGCAGCCTGGTCCAGGCCGCAACCCCTTCTGTGTGCTGAAGGCCATGGGGGCAGGGACAGTTTTTAGAGGAAAGACAGGGAGACAGGGCTTGAAAACAGGTGGGAGAGAGTGTACAAACAGGAGGAGTTGCTGTGTGATCTTGGGTGTCTCTGCTTACCTCTCTGAGTCTCAGCCTACTCATCTGTTCAGTGGTCCCGGAGGGAAGGACCGCACAGAACATGGTGCCTCTTTCTACCAGGCAAGGGAGCTCCAGGAGGAGGCGGGGGATTCCAGAGCGCAGAAGTGTGAGAGGACCATCCTCAGCTCAGGAAGACAGGGTCCGGGTTTGCATCCCCCAGATCCAGCCCCTGCCCCAGAACATCTGCTGAATGAATGAATGAGAGAATGACGGATCCCTCACACACCCTTCAGCATCGCAGCCCTGTCCTCTCCTCTGCACGAAACAGGGGAGCAGATGGCACGATTGCAGGGTGTGAATTATGTCTGTCGCTCCCCCATCTGGGGAAGGTGGCGCTGCCATCACACTGCACTCTCCAGGGTGCCACCAGGAGACTCGCGGGCCCCTCCTGAGAGGGTTCTCCGTGAACCTTACCCGTTAGTCCTTGGCTCAGGCTACTGGAGTCATATAAGAGGTCACCCACCTGTGACTCCGGGGAAATTCACATAGTGTCAGGAGAACTGGGGAGAGAATCGGGGACCTCCCTGTCCAGTGACTGGACTCTCCCTCCAGGAAACTGGAACCCTCCCTCTCAAAACCAGTATGGTCCCCACCCACCCCTGCCAGAAACCTCTCCTCGCAGGGCAGCAAGCGCCTGGCACCTACATTCAGCACCAGGGAGAGCTCCCGGCAGAGCCCAGGGCCCTATAGTAAAGATGGAGTCTTGAAGAGACCCTGGGCAGTGAATGAACCCATTGTTCAGAAGAGCCAGTCGAAGTGGAGGGAGGGCAGGTGCCAAGCTCAAGGTTAGGCCAGGACCACTAACCACGACCGTGTCTGAGCGAGATGCCTGTTGGGGGAGGCAGGAGGTGCTGTTGGGGGAGGCAGGAGGTGCTGTTGGGGGAGGCAGGAGGTGCTGTTGGGGGAGGGGTTGCAGAGGCTCAGGCCTTGGCTCCCTGGCTGGGGAATGATATTGTTCCAAGAACCCGCTGGGGACAGTGTCTGGAGGTGAATAAAATATTCATCGTCCGGGCAAACTCACAGTCACTTGATGAATAATGGAATTTATAGACCCAGCCAGCAGGGTGTGTGGGCCAGAACCCTGAGGTCCTGTTCTGCCCCGATCCTGCCCTGCCCTGGGTACCCTCTCCTAGCCCTCAGATGCCCAGATCCTGGACATAACGGGGTACATGGGGCAGAGGAGACGAGTCCATGTCCAGGACACACAGGGCAAAGAAAGAGAACAGGTCCTTGCATTTGATGCTCCCTGAGAAGCCACTCAGTGATGGAGTTTGAGGCAGCTCCTAGTTGCCAAGAGCAGTGTACATGGAGTCCAGTGTGGCCGGAATGAGCCCACCAGCTCTTCTCCCTGAGCGTGGCCCTTGTGCTGGCTCAGTTTCTTCCCCTATAAGAGGGGGTTGCTACAAGGATCCAATGAGATGCCAAAAGTGACAGTCTGGGACATGCTGCCAAGAGGCTGGGCCTCTCTCTCCAGCCCCAGACTCCCCTGAGGCCAGAAATAGTCTAGAAGGCAAGAGAGGGCCTGACCAGAGGAGCAGAGAAACTTCTAGCCCTCGAGGTAGGCTTTGATGTCAGGAACTGCAAAAACCTGCCTGGGAGAGACAGACAGAGAGGCTCAGCCTCCGGCCCACACAGTCTGCTCTCACCTGCTGGGCTGGCACCTGGGCAAGGGGAATTTTACAAAGCTTCCCTGGAGTGTCCAAGGCACAACCACGGTTTGACCCACCGCTCCAGAGAAAGACCTGGTGAGGGACAGCGGGTCTGGGCAGAGCCAAGGGGAACCTGGGCCTGTGTCATGCGGGAAATGACAGCGATCCCGGCCGTGGTCTGCAGGGACCTTGGTCTCCCACGCTGGGAAGTGGTTCTCTTACCTCTGGGGTATGGCCAGTGCTGGCCAGAAGGGGGATCGTGGTGCCTCGGGCACAGTCCCTATTTCAGGCCCCCTTCCCGAGTGACAGCCGTGGCAGCTGGCAGCAGACAAGGTGTGAGCAGCTCCTAATTGCTTCGGGCTCCCGGATCCCTGCCTCAGTCTGGTGCTTCTGACGAGACAGACAGACAGACGCTTCACTGACCTGCCCAGAGTGGCTGCTCCCCTGGAAGAGGCCCCATCTGCATCTGGCCCAGGCAGAGACCCAGGGTGGCAGGTGCGGGAAGTTCGCCTCTCCTTGCAGGGTCTCGCCACCTCTGGAGTGGGGCAAAGCTGAGACGCTGCCTTCCCTCTGGGCACCCTCCCCTCCTCGGCGTAGCTCTGTGCGACACAGAGGCCATGTGTGTAAACTTAGCAGCCTCATCTGGCACCCCTGCACCTGCTGGTGAGCAAAAGCAGGTCCTCTGGGGTCAGACCTGAGAAGAAACTGTGCCCACGGCGGGTTGTCAGAGTTGGGGCTTGGTGCTTCATGGGGGGGCGGGGGACCGTCCTATTTCTCAAGGTGAGCACAGGAAAGGGAAGGCAGGGGCCAGGGCTGGCCACAAACGCTCGGACACTATTGTTGTGGGGTCTCAGAGGCCCTTAGTGCTCCAGATGCCGAGCGGGCACATTCCCGGGGCTGACTCCTCACCTGGTGGCTGTGCCGCCTCCCACCCAGGGACACACACATCCGGGCCCTCCCTCCCCGGCTCCTGCCCTCTCATTCTTCTGTGGAAGCCCTTCCAGGACAAGGGGCGGAGCACAGGGCCCTGAACCCTCTGGCTCTCCCTAGCGGGTTCTCACACCTTAATAACTTCAGTCCTGTCTGGGGAGAACCAAATTACTTGCCTGGCTTCAGGCATCTAGCCCAGTGCTTGAGTGCTTCCCTCCCCCTTGTGCACGCTGCGTCAGGAGCCTGGGCAGCCTGTTTCACACCTCCAGGGACAGGGCTTCTCCCCTCCACAGACCCCAGCCGAGCTTGCCTATTCAGTGGGCTGGCTCTGTGCTCCCAGGTCTCTCCAGCTCTGAGACAAGGCCCTGAGGCCCCCACGGGGCACCTGTTGTCACCTGGGGGGAGTGGGGTGCTGTCCTGTGAGCAGCTCATCAGAGTGCAGGCTCCGGGAGGACTGCACCTCGAGCCTCCTGGCAGAGGGCAGGCTGGGAGGAACCAGACTTCCAGTAAGAGCCAACCTCCTGTTGACCCAGGCTCGGCTGGGCAGATTGTTCTGGCACTGAGACATGGAACAAGTAGGTCTGGACAAGGAGAGGTGCTGCCCGGGAGGACCTGGTCTTCTGGGAGGACCCTCCCCGCTGCCACCAGTTCTTTTTTTTTTTTTTTTTATTTATACATGCAAGCTCTGGGGTACAGGCCAAAGGTGTAGGGGATCCACCAGAGACAGAGTGGGGAACAGAAAGGCAGATGAACTGAAGTACACTGCTGAGGGGAGCAGCGGGGGAGGCAGGAGAGGTCTGCTGGCCATGTGGGTCCCTTCCCTGGGGGGGGCAGGGATCGAACTCGTGCTGCAGTGGCTGCTGCGGTTTGCTTCCTGGTGCGTTGCTTAACCCTCTGCGCCACCAGGGAGGCCCATGTCGCTGGTTCTATGGAGAGCTGGACTGTGATCCTGTGGAGTCCCTGCAGCTGGGGGGATGGCGTTGGCGTGGGGCGAGGGTGGCGAGTGGAGGACCTTCCTTCTGAGCCACCGCCCCCCAGGGCCAAGCTGGGCCTGCAGCCCTGGCCCCACCCAGAAGCCCGCTAATGGGCCTCTGTGGCCCACAGCACCCCGGTTGTGTCGGGCCTAAGTGATGATAAAATCGACAGCAGTTTAATTGGTAATTTTAATCCTGGACAGAGCAGTAATGGCGTTACTAATTGGATCGTTAGAGATTTGTGCTTTATGGCTGTGTAATTAGAGAAGCTGTGGGGGGCCGGGGTGAACTGGGGGGCCATGCAGGGCCAGGGGCAGAGAGCGGCAGGCAGGGCCCCTTCCCGGACTGGGGCTGGGTTATCGCTGGGACCTGCTGCTCTTCTACTGCTCCTCTGAGCAGCGCCCCGAGGCAGCTGAGTGAGGGGCCAGCCAGGGATGTCCATGCCCGTTCCTGAACCAGAGGCCCCTGTATGGGGAGGTGGACGGTTAGCAAGTGATGCTTGAAGGAACCTCAAAACTCCTAGCTCAGTTCCCTTTAGAGTGGGGTGGGGTGGCCCCCACAAGCCCAGACCCTCCTGTGTCTCACACTTATCCTGTACTCACCTGGGCTCACACCTGATGCAGCCTGCCCCATATGCTCCCCCATATGCCATGTCTGGGGCCTTCAAGCCTTTCCCCCTGGCCCCAGGACTCTGAGTAACAATGAAGTGTCCTTCTTTTAGCGTGGAGAGGGTCCGCTCACCTGCTCATTTCTCGGGCGGGGTCCTGAGGCCTGGGAGGGGCGGAGACGCCCTTGAGTGTGCTCCACACTGGTCTCGTACGTGCACGTGAGGCTCATGGCCTTGAATGCCAACATCTGGTGGGTTCTCTGCCATTCTGAATGCTAGGCAGCCAACTCCTGGGGGGCCTGGCCTCCATCCCAGGGCACCCGGGGCCAATATCCTGAAGTGGCTGTGGAGGGGAGGCAGGTGGTGTGTCCTCTGGGCTGATTTCACAAAAGAGTAGAGCTATGTCTGGCTTAATGAAGAAAGAGGCAGGGAAGGGAGGAAGGAAGGGAGACGGTCACCCGCCCTCCCCGGGGGCTCTCTAGTGTCTTGGCACTGCCTAACCTGCCCCTGCTTGCTTTCCTGTGGCATCCACCTTATTCCAGGGGCGCTGAAGTCACTTGCTCCTTGCCTCTGTCCTCACCTCCTCCCCTTAGTTTATCTATTCTCACTGCATGACCTGACACTGTCCGCTCCTGGCAAAGTGCCAGCACACTGCTGCCTCAGGGCCTTTGCACTTGCTGTGCAAATGCATCTGCCAAGGATGCTCTTTTCCTAAATATCTTTTAAAAAAAAAATTTGAGGGCCTCCCCTGGTGGCGCAGTGGGTTAAGCAACGCACTACGAAGCAAATCGCAACCACTGCAGCACGAGTTCGATCCCTGCTGCCGGCCAGGGGGGGACCCACATGGTGCAGCAGATCTCTCCTGCTGTGCCCGCTGCTCCCCTCAGCAGTGTACTTCTGTTGATCTGCCTGTTCTGCTCCCTGCTCTCTGTGGTGAATCCTCTCACCCCCCACACCTCTGGCCTGTGCCCCAGTGCTTGTATGCATAAATAAATAAATCTTTAAAAAAAAAATTTGATTGATTTATGCATACAAGAGCTGGGGTGCAGGCCACAGGTATGGGGGCTGAGAGGACTCACCACAGACAGAGTAGGAAGCAAAATAGGCAGATCTGCTGAAATACACTGCTGAAGGGAGCAGCAAGGAGACAGGAGAGGTCTGCTGTGCCATGTGGTTCACCTCCCTGGTGAGGGATCAAACTTGTGCTATAGTAGATTTGGGCAGCTCCATACTGCTGCACCTTAACCCCTTGGGCCACCAAGGAGGCCCCTTGCTCACTCCTTCAGGTCTTTTATAAAAAAAGATTTATTTATTTATGCATACAAGAACTGGGGTACAGGTCAGATGTGCAGGGGGCGGGTATGTATGTGTGAGAGGGTCCACCAGAGACAGAATAGGGAGCAGGGATAGAACAGGCAGATCGACTGCAATACACTGCTGAGGGGAGCAGCGGGTGAGGCAGGAGAGGTCTGCTGCGCCATGTGGGTCCTCTCCCTGGCCGGCTGCAGGGATCGAACTCGTGCTGCAGTGGCTGCAATTTGCTTCATAGTGCGTTGCTTAATCCACTGTGCCACCAGGGAGGCCCCTCCTTCAGGTCTTTACTCAAAAGTTACTTTTCCAATGTGCCTTCCCTGATCACCCAATTCAACCACTCCTCCTTTCTCACACACACACACACACACACACACACACACACACACACACACAGCCTGTTCTCCCAACACTCTACTGTCCTGGCTTGCACTTAGCACAGCCTAACACCCAGAGACTTTCCTTTCTTGCTTGGTGCTGGGTTTCATTGACTGTTTCATCCTGAGTGTGGTGACACACAGCAGATGCCTGTATGTGGTTGTGAATGAATGAATGAACAAATGAATGAAGGCCTGGCGCTTCCTCCAGAGTTGACCCTGGGGAAGGAGGGCAGGTAGTGAACTGAAGGGGGCAGGGGGTGGCTGGAATTTCCCTGGCCCCAGCCCTTCCCTCGGGCCACCCCAGCCCCACCCCAGCAGCAGCTCCTAAGAGCCAGCGCCCCAGCGACCTACATCAGCAAATTACTTGGCGGTGGGGGAGGGGAGATTAAAAATCTCATCTTCTTGCCCAATGCCGTGGGCCGCACCACCTGGGTGCCCGCCAGCCTGCCCACAGCCCCCTGCAGTGGGCCACCCTGAGGCCTCCAGCTGCCTCCTTTGTATCCCCCAGGGGTGGCCACCTCCAGGTGGCTCTGGCACCCCAAGGAGACTCCTCTGCTGACCCAGTTTCCTTCCCCGGCAGGCAGGCCTAATCATCATCAGCAGTGAGGTGCAGCGCACCCTGGGCCTAGTGCTGGGGTCCCAGCTCGCAGTAGCACCCTGTGCCCACCTGGCCCAGCTGCCTCGGGCCATGCCAGGTGATGTATGGCCGGTGGCCCTGCCAGGGAGTGACCGTAGAGGATGGGCAGCGCGGAAAGGTGGGCTCAGAGCCAGGAGCCAGGAGCCTGGAGCAGGAGGGGGTGGGGCCTGGCTCTGGACTAGGCCATTCCCGGAAAGTGACCCTCCCTAGCCTGAGCAGGAGGGGGTTGCTGAAGGAGCTGGCGCCACACTGTGGCCCTAAGGAGGGGACGTGTGTGCAGGAGCGAGGGTCTGTGGCATCTCTCCAGGCCTCAGTCCCCTCCTCTGTCAGGAGGCGCAGGGAGGGTCAGCAGAGCGCTCAGCACACAGCCCCTGAGGCAGGGGAGCTCCTACTGCGCCCTCCCCGGCCTGGTGCCTCCCCCCACCACCCCCCAAGCTGTCCCTCCGCTGCTTCCTCATCTCTGTGTCTCTGGAGCTCCCAACTCCCCTTCCCAGGCCTTTGGGAGAATAGCACACCAGCCGGAGATGTTCGGACCTTAGAAAGTGTCTGCTTGGATCTCCTGCCCATTTCCCAGATGGGAAAACTGAGGTCTGGACAGAGGAAGAGCCTTCCCAAGTTCAGGTGGGGGCTTAGAGACCCCTAGAGGGGATTTCTGAAAGAAGCCCCTTTGTCGCCGTGCCCCGAAAGGGTGGGGTCGGGGGGCGGGCGCAGCTGCCCAGCAAAGGGGGAAGGACAGGCAGGACGGCCCTGGGCACAGGGAAGGGGGCCGGGGGAGGCCTGTGCGCCGGCTGCGGCCAAGTCAGGATGTGCCAGACGCCTCTGTGGGCTGTCTGCATCCAAGGAGACCAGGACACCGGGTGGACGGACAGCGTGTCCTTGCTGGCTGGGCCTGAGGAAGGCTGGGGATTGGGGGGGTCATTCTGGGAACCGGGGCTGCCTGCTGGGGCTGGGCAGCATCTCCCAGCATCTGTTCACCTGCCCTGACCCCAGAGGCGCCCGGGCCGCACCCAGGGGCTCCGATGGCTGTGGGCACATGGGACAGATGTCCAAGGACAGTTGTGGTGGACACAGGCGGGCGGGCGTGCACGGGTGCTCGGGGCCTGTCAGTGCAGCACGCGTCACGCAAGCTGCGTGTGCTGCGGTGGATACACACGAGCAGGACTGACGCCTGCCTGAGGGTTCCAGGGCCAGGGCAGAGCAGTCGTGGCAGACGCGGGTAGGTGCAACCTGTGTCCTGCGATCACTTTGATCTCGGGGTCCTCCACAGAGGCAGGGGGAGGTGAGGCAGGCAGGGGGAGGTGAGGCAGGTAGGAGGACTGAGGCGGGCAGGGGGAGGTGAGGCGAGCAGGGGGAGGTGAGGCGGGCAGGGGGAGGTGAGGCGGGCAGGGGAGGTGAGGTGGGCAGGGGGAGGTGAGGCGGGCAGGGGAGAGCCACAACCTCACTCAACTCACTAGGCCATGCAGGAGCTCAGCCTCTGCTTCAGCCCAAAGGAACAAGGTGGCACCCCGTTGTAAGAGGGGGACCTGAAGGCAGCGGCCTGCCTACGACTGTGGGGTTCCTGCCTTCCGGGGGGGAAGACCCCCGCCCCAGTCGCTTACAAGACAAGACATAGCCCCTCCGAGGTGGGGCATGGGCTGACTCTGGAGAAAGGCTCTGTGGTAGATCTTGGCCTGGGGGAATAGTCTGGAAGGTGGGTCCTGCTTTGGACTTGGTCCCCTGAGGGGGGCCAGGCCATGACAGTGGAGTCCAGGGGTTATCTGGAGCCTGTGCAGAGGAGGGACCCCTAGCTGGAGGGGCGCGTCCCACCTCTGACCCTGTTTCCCCACCTGTAGAATGAAGACCCCACTCCCCCACCAGTGCTGCTGGGCCCAGACACCACAGCCCTCCCTGGAGCGGAGGGTGGGAGCCCCAAGGTCACCTCAGGGATGAGGCCGAGGTGGTCCCGGCCGGCTGGCTGTGCACTCTTGCCCATTGGGAATGGGCTCGGGCGGGCGAGGAGGGGGACGCAGGTACCGGAGGAGGGAGGCAGGCCTTCCAGTTCACTTAGCAAAGGGATTTGTCATTTTAATGATGTGATATTTCTTGCCTTGGCTCCTCTCCGAGGCGGCCCGAGGGGGACAGCTGCCTCCCTGAATAAGGTGAGGGGGTGTCCTCAGGCTCCCACTCCTGGCCAGGCCGAGTGAGGCCAGTGACAGGCCTGGACGCTGGCGTGGGAGGGACCGGCGCCCCACCGACCTTCACCCCAGGCCTGCGCTACCCTGCCCCCCATTCTGTCCCCACTCTTTAGTCACTGAACTTGTGGCCGTTTTCTTACTTCCAGGCCTTTGAGCCAGCTGCTCCTGCAGCTTCAGACCCTCGGGGCTGGTCACGGCCTCACTGCCCCTCCACCTGCCCCATGACCACGTCTGTCACGTCGGAGGCTGACGAGGTCTCCTAGTCTGACTTGCTTGCTCCGGGTTCCAGCGCATAGTAGGCCCTTGATGACTGTGTTTGTTGAATGACTGAATGAGGGGTGCGGAGCTGCCCTCCTGACCGCGGGCGCAGCAGGGAGGAGACGGGCGGTGGCGGAGTGAGGGTGGCCCCGCAGGCAGCCCATCCATCAGTCTGGCACCGTGCCTGGCCAGATGGAGCCGAGCCCCTGGGGAGGGGAGAGGAGGAAAAGATCCATCACCCATCAGTAGGTCGGGGTGTGTGGGCGTGTCGCACCTGCCCCCCATGGGATCCTCATCCATCATGCTGTCCCCAGGACACTGGGATGGGGCGAGCGGGCGGCAGCATCTTCAGAACCTTCAGGAATCTGCAGCTCTCTAGTGTACAGGGAGACCGAGGCCTGGAGTGGGGGAGACAGAAGTTTAAATGGGGGCTGCTGGGTCAGACCAAGAAACACTTAACGTGTGTTTGAGTGACTTCCCTCATTGACCCTGGGAGCCGCTGTCCTCATCTGTGAAATGGGGACACAGCAGTGCTCCCTCAAGTGGGGGAAGGGAGGATTCCCTGGGAAAGGCACTGACTTGCACACCCCGCTGGTCCTTGTTCTTTAGTTGGTGACAGCAGAGGAGGAGGAGGTGGGGGAGGAGGAGGAGAAAAAGGAAGAGGAGGAGGAGGGAGCAAAGGAAGATAGAGGGGAGGGAGGAGGGGGAGAGGAAGAAGGAGGAGA
>JAGFMF010011483.1:827322-863211 GCA_019455555.1 Galemys pyrenaicus | reverse complement strand
AGGGGAAGAGAGAAGGGAGGGGGAGGGGAAGAGGGAGAAGGAGGAGAGGGGGAGGGGAAGAGAGAGAAGGGAGGGGCAAAGAAGGGGGGAGGAAGGAGAAGGGAGGGGGAGGGGAGGGGCAAAAGAAGGGGGGAGGAAGGAGAAGGGAGGGGGAGGGGAGGGGCAAAAGAAGGGGGGAGGACGGAGAAGGGAGGGGGAGGGGAGGAGGGGGTATGAGTGGGGGAGGGGAAAGCGGTGGGGGAGGGGGAGGAGAGGAGAAGGCAGTGACTGTGGTGGCTTCCAGTGGCAAGGCCTGTGGATTCAGGCAGGACTGGCTAATTGTCTGGGCTGGCAGCGGAAGGAGGTGATGGATGCGCCTCCCTGCCAGGGGCTGGGGGAGGGGTGGCTGAGTGATGATCAGACCTCAAGGTGATTACAGCCGAGGTCCTACCAGCTGGCCAGCTGTGCACTGGGGCCAGACTCTCCCCCCACAGGCCCTAACCCTCCTCAGCATTTTAATTACAACAAGCCCTTCCCAGCTGCCCTGCGCATCAGTCTGCCTGAACTGCCCAGGGCCCAGGGAGCAGGGAGTGTCCCGGGGCGCTGGGAGCCTCATTCCGCTGTGGGGAGCTGACCCGCGTCCACTCACTCAGCAGTTACCTGCCGCGCCTGCTGTGCCAGGGTCTGCGCTGGACGCTGGATGGGGGAGCGGCCAAGACAGCCCCAGCCACCTGCTGGCCCGACTCCCAAGGTTACAGGTGGATCCGGTCTGAGCTCTGCGTCCAGCGCGGACCTGAGAGGTGGACGAGGACGCTGTGACCTGGCAGGGCCCGTGGGTCCGCGCCTGGTGCCCAGGCATCGAGCTCGCAAGTGCAGCACTTCGCTTACCCTGAGGCAGGCATCAGTGACCCCATTTTCAGCTGAGAAAACGTGAGGTCAAGGGGGAGCAGTGACTTGCTTCGAGTCCTCCCAGCTGGGAGAAGCCCAAATCTGCACCCAGAACTTGCCTCTTCCCAACCCACAACCCCACTGGCTGCTGGGGAGTCGCCCAGAGGGGGCTGGTGAATGAAGGCACCACACCCTGCCCCATGCCCACCTCCTCCGCAGGTGTGGGGCAAGCCGGAGCTGGGGCTGGCCCTCCCCAATCTGACCCCATCCCTGGCCAGCACGGGCCAGGCAGAGCGGACCTGGTCATCCCGGTGGCCCCTTCCATGTTACGTCCCATTGTCAAGCCCCATGGACTGCTGAGACCCAGGAGTTTTGTTGTCTCAGGGTCCAGGCCCACCGGCCCGTTCCGAGAAGCGGGACTCCAGCCCTTATTTGGGAATGGCCGGCCCAGCTGCCTCAGGTGGCCCAGGCACCAGCCCCCCAGTATGACCCTAAAAAGCGGCTGTACCAACCCACCGGGGTCCAACCCCATGGCCGCAGCCGCTGTGCCGGTTCCCCCTGGGGTTCGGACCCCAGCTCGAGCCAGCAATAAATCCAGCCTTGCTTCTGCATGGAGTCTGAGTCCTGGTCGTTCTTGAGCTCGTACCTTCTAACACCCACCCCCACAGGCCCCGGCTCGCCCCCGCGCTGAGCCTCTGAGGGCTGGTGGTCACCTGAGGGCCGCGTCAGCTGGGCCCGGAGGGCTCTCTGCAGCCGAAGCCTGGAGTGGCCCCGGGCTGGGCCTCCGAAGTCCCTGCTGCTCCGAGCCCATCTCCTGTGTCCCACCCAGGAGCAGCGCGGGCCGAGACACCCGCCGCAGGCGCAATGGCAGGGGAGCCGAGGCCCGCGCAGGGCCCTGCTGTGTCCGGTGGTCGTGGTCGCCCCTCGGGACTGCTGCGGGCTCGAGACCCAGCGTGCAGGGCCAGACGGTCGCTGTCGTGATCATGTCCATGCTCCTTGGGGCTAAGCGCGAGCTCAGGGCCCGCGCGGCCCTGCCTCACCCCGGGCAGACGGAGCCGGCGAGGGGAGGGGGCCGAGGCTGGCCCGAGTGGGCCTACCCAGCGGAGCAGAACCGCACCTAATGAAGTGGGCTAGCCCCAGCCCGGCACTGATTTCACGACTCGGTGGCTACTTCCCAGCCGGTAAATGTCACTGGAGAGAGCAGCGTGGCACCTGGCACGGGCCCAGTCTCGGCGGAGAGCGGGAAGCTGCAGGAGAAGCCAGGGATGCCCACGGAATGCTGATGCCAGCCAGCGCTCCCAGACCCCCCCTCTCCCCCACCCCCTACCCCCCCCCACCCGCCCTCGAGGCCCTGGGCTGTGGCAGCCACCTGCAGCTGTCACCTGCGGGGGTGGGGGGGGTGGGGGGGAGGGGAAGCAAGTGCTCCATCACCAGCCCCTCTCCTGCCCACGCTAGGAGGGTCCCCCCAGACTCCATAGGCATACCCCTCTCTGCATGGGGGCTGGGGGGCTCAGGTGGCCTGGAGAGGGCACCCCCCACCGGGAGCTGCAGTGGGAGGCGGCCCTGTATGGGACCCCCTGTCCCACCCGGTGGTGGCTTTTGTTGTGCTGAGCTGTCCCCCTCGATAAAGCCGGACAAGCTACCTAAAGACCTAGCCCCACACAGCACTCATCAGCGCCCGCTGGGGCCGGCGGGCTCGGAACCTTGCACTGTGGCCCTGTCTGACCTGTGACGGCCTGTGGCCGGCTGGGACCCAGCTCCACCGTGAGGGAGAGGACTGTGTGGCTCCAGCAGCAGGGGGAGGCAGAACCCCCTTTCTGCTCTGGGGCACCACCCACAGTTCTCAAGGGCCCCTGTCTCTGCCCTCACCCGGCGTTCCCCAGAGGTGGTGCCAGGCCGAAGGTGTCTATCCAGGCTCCCCGTCGCTGGGATGGCCAAGAGGTTAGGGGTGCTGGGTGTCACGGGGGGAGATCGCTTTTGAAGCCTCATCTCAGACTCCCAGACCCCGGTGTCCCGCTCACGGGAGCCCAGGAGGGAGTGGGGGCGCATGCCCGTTCCAGGCGCGTATGAGGGTGCTAGCTGGACCTCCCGAGGCCAGAGTCAAGAGGCAGCCTGTCTCCACCTAGCGGGGTGTCACTGCCCACCGGCCCTCCCTTACCCGCCTCCCCCTTCGCTCTAGACCCTGAGCTCCAGAGCCAGACTCTGGAGCCACTGCCCCTCAGGCTGTGCAGGTATCTGAGGCCGGCAGTGGCCAGTAGGGTCTGGCCCTGCCCCGCGGCAGACAACAGCAGCCCCTGGCCAGGCCTGCTCTGAGCCGCACTCCTTCCCTCTGGCTGGGTGCTGCTGAGGCCCTCAGCCCGCGGGGGGCCTGCCCAAGTCACTCCCCTCCTGGCCGCCTTCTCTGCCTACCTGACCCCCGCCTGGCCGGGGCTCCTGTGCCAGAGGGACTGGCATGGCAAATGGGGGTGCTGGGTTGGGACCAGAAAGGGGGAAGTGGCCTCCGGGAGCCGAGGGGTACAGGCTTCAGGCCAGCCTCGTGGGGGAGACGACTGGACACAGCCGCTAGCTCCATCTGGAAGCCGCTCCCTGCTCCCCGGCTCAGAAGACATTTCGGGGACATTCCCACGTGGGGTGGAGAGCCCAGGCATCCCCAGCCGCTCTCACCCCTCCATGGGAAAAGAGGAGGGAGGAGAGAAAAGCCGTGTTAATAAAAGAATAGGATCCTGCCACTAACTCCACAGCGTGTGCAGCTCAGAATAGCAATGCGCTTTCTCAAGGCAAACAGAACTCCCCAGGTGTTAATGCAAATTCTCTCCAGTTAAGATGAAAGAGGGTTGTTTCCCCCTTTGCCGGCTAATATGAAGGACTTAATAGATTCAGCCTCAGGAACTCAGCCTGGGAGCGGAAGGCTGGGGGAGGGATGCGGGCTCAGGCGAAGAAGGGGGGTCCCCTGTGGGCTTAGGGCAGGTCTGTCCCAGCAGGCCTGGCAGGGGGCGCTCCCACGTCCCTTCCGCTGCCAGGGCTGGCTGGAGCAGGGACCCTCGTCCCCGTGCCCACGCTCCCTCGGGCGCAGGCCCGCAGATGGCAGAGCCCACTTTGTACCGGAGGAGCGTGGGGCTGGGGGAAGGGCCGGGCGAGTTGGCTGTCTGCGCTGGACCCTGCTTCTTGTCCAGCTCTGGCAATGGCTGCCCCTGGGGGATCCTGGACCACCTGTCCCGCTTCCTACCGGCTCCTTGAAGGGTGAAACTGGTTTGAGGGGCCTGGGCGAGGAGCCCAAGGAGGACTTCTAGAGATGACATTCAGAGGCCGTGAGAGCCGCAAGCGGCCTCAGGATTCCTCTGGCCTGTTCTGTGGTCAAGGACGCGGAGGCCTGGAGGTGGACAGGCCTGCTGAGGCCTCAGAGCTGCAGGCTGGCTGGGGGACGGGAACCCAAGCCTGTTCTCTGAACGCAGACTGGACCTGCGCGGCGGCTCTCTGTGGGACCGTGGGGGCGGAGGGGGGGATGGGTTTCTGCTAGTCACAGGCCCCTTCTTCTGAGAATGGGGTCTGTCCTCCGGCCCGGGGCTCCCAGGCGGAGCTGCCCAGCCCAGGCCCCGCAGATGTGGCACACGCGTTCCCCTCAGAATACCCTCCACTGACAGTTACACAAGGCCCAAGCCCGACAGCACCAGCGCAGGCGGGCAGACGGGTGCCTAGCCACAGGGGAGGTATCTGAGCCTGCACAGGGAGAATTCAGCTGCACTGTCCACCCCACCTGTCTGAATGAACTCCTCTCAGGTAATGGCTCAGCAGGTGCCTGCAAAGAGACACCTAACAGCCTTCTTGGCTTTTGTTTACTGACTTAATTCCTTCAGATCAAAGGCTGCCCCTTCCTCCCCAGCAGGCAGACGGGGGAATTACATTATTTATATTGGAAATGGGCAAAGCCCCACGGGGACTTCTTCCTTATGCCTGATAAGAGAAAATCAGGTCGCACCGCCTGGCCTCCCTGGCGCCTGCGTGGGGTTTGCCAGCCCAGGTCCCCACAGGCTCGGAGCAGAGGGCTCCAGGTGCAGAAGCAAGTCCGGCCCACCTGGCTCCTCCCCCACCCCAGCATCCAGTAAATCATTGACAGGAGCAGCAGGTGTCCCTATGGCGAGACCAGAACACCCCATCCTCGGCCCCAGCCCGGGTCATCCATCATCTCCCAGGCTCCGCATGGCGCTGGGCAAACACTGTGAGCACAAACAGGCCAGAGGCAGGCTCATTAGGCCCCCGGGGCAGGTGGAGGTGATGGGGCCCCGTGGGGGCTGCTGGTGGGCCAGGCCCTCCGAGGGGAGGCTTCCTCAGGGTGACCACTGCTCTGGACTTCCTGCTGCCACCAACCCATCCCAGGAAGCACCCAGAAAGAGAGCCACCTTCCCCCAATAGCACTGTGCTGAGAGAGCCTCCCAGATGTCATCAACATCTGTACTGCCTCCCTTGGCCCAAAAGTTGGGTCACTTGCTTGGCTCTGATTATGGCTGGAAGTGGACACGCAGGGATGTGAGCCCAGGCCTGTCTGAGCCCCTCACTGGGGTACTTCCTGGCCCAGCTCTACTGGCTGTAATCGTGCATGCTGCTTCTCTTCCTAGTAAATAATGATGCTCCTGCTCCCCAGCCTCATTTTTTTCTTTGAAGGGGGAGCCAGGTGGAGCTCACAAGCACAGTAGGGGAGGGGTGAGGCTCTGCTTGCTCCATAGGGCTCTTCAGATGTCTTAATTTCTCCGGCCCAGAGGCATCCTGCCAGGCTGCCGCCCCAGTGAGAAGTGGGCCTCGAGAGGGAACCAAGAGAGGACGCGGTGGGGTCCTCCCTGTCACGTCAGGTCCCCCGGAGCTGACGGATGGCCCAGCTGTCTGAGCAAGCGCTGGGACTGCGGCCGCAGCCTCCTGCCGTAATGCAGTGATGACAGGCTGCCAGCCAGCCCGCCTCTCCGGCCGCCCGCAGGGAGAGGAGTCCTTGGCCTCCCGGCTGCCCGGCTGTCTGAGAAGTAGACAGAGACTGCTGGGGCTTGACTTTCTCTTCCCCAGACGTGCAAAAAATTGGATCGGACATGGTTGCAGCCATCTCGCCAGCACCTCTCCCCGGCCCAGACCTGCTGCCAACTTGTTACACGTGGAGGCGCCCTATCTGCTCCTCCAAGGCAAGGCCGCCGGGGTGGGCGGCTTGGGCACATCTGCAGGCACTCAGTGCTCCCATGAGGACCAAAGGCGAAAGGACAAAGTGCTGGCAGGGAGGACGGGGGTCCACGCAGGGAGGACGGGGACCCACGCAGGGAGGATGGGGATCCACGCAGGGAGGACGGGGGTCCACGCAGGGATCCCGCGGGGCTGGACTGCAAACGCCACGGCTAAGTACGGAGATCGGCTGACAGCACTGTCAAAACAGAAGCGGGGAAAGGCGGAGGAGAAACCAACCGGTCCGCCCGAGACCAAATCCCAATGCTGTTACTTTTATCCCCACTAATGGAAACCTCGAGAGCTGTGTGAGCATATTACTATCTTATGAGGGTTAGGGGTGGCTTGAAAAATAAAGTCAGGTAAAAATATTGTCTGGGGCCTCCCTGATGACTCAAGGGGCTAAGCACCGCACTATGAAGCATCTGCAGCCGCTGTAGCACGAGTTCGATCCCCGACCTGGGAGGGACCCACATGGCGCAGCAGACCTCTCCTGCTTCGCCCGCTGCTCCCCTCAGCAGTGTGTTTCAGTCCATCTGCCTGTTCTGCTCCCTACTCTGTCTCTGGTGGATCCAGAGAACTAGGGAATTGTAATACTATTTTGTTTTAAATTTATAAGATTAGCAACTATATTAAGCTGCTTATTAGAGAAACAAGATGAAATGGCCTCATTTTTTTAAATGTAGATGTTATTTTCAATGTTTTGAAATAGTTTGATTTTCTATGTAGTCTAAGCCTGAAAAAGTAATTCATAATACTGAGCATTTTGAAACCATCCAGACAATATATATATTTTTAAGATTTATTTACTTATGCATAAAAGGACTGGGGTTCAGGCCAGAGGTGTGGGGGGTGAGAGGATTCACCAGAGACAGAGTGGGGAGCAGAACAGGCAGATTAACAGAAGTACACTGCTGAGGGGAGCAGGCGAGGCGGGAGCGGTCTGCTCTGCCATGTGGGTCCCCTCCCTGGCCGGCAGCAGGGATCGAACTCGTGCTGCAGTGGCTGCGGTTTGCTTCATAGTGCGTTGCTTAACCCACTGCGCCACCAGGGAGGCCCCTAGAAAGAGTTAATATTTGACTCAATTTCTTTTAGAAAACCTGGGGTATTTCATGAGCTGTTTTCTGTACTGCTGGTGCAGTGCAGAGCTGCAAAGCGTTCTGACATGTGTGACAGGCATGATGGTCCCTTGGAAGTCCTGCTAGCTCGCCGTGCCGCTCAAACCTCTGATTTCGGACAGTGTGATTTGAGATAGCTTATTGTTTTGGTCTTAATAAAGACTTACGTTGATTAAAAAAGAAAACAGGACCTCCCTAGTGGCACAAGAAGCGCTGCACTGTGGGGCTTCCCCGGCCAGGGAGGGGACCCACATGGCGCAGCAGACCTCTCCTGCCTCCCCGCTGCTCCCCTCAGCAGTGGTTTTCAGTCCATCTGCCTGTTCTGCTCCCTACTCTGTCTCTGGTGAATCCTCCCACCCCCCACACCTCTGGCCTGTACTCCAGTTCTTATATGCATAAATAAACCTTTGAAAAGAAAATAGAAAACGAAAGATGCAAGCTCTGCAGTGAGTTCCCAACTTCTGTGTGATTCAAATGTGAATGTGGTGTGGCTCCAGGAGCCTCACTGCCAAACCCCCCCCCCCCCCCCCCCCCCCCCCCCCCCNACCCCCCCCCCCCCCCCCCCCAGCTTTCTCCAGACCCAGAATGGAGCAACCAGGAAGGACAAGCACCCAGGAGATCACCCAGTCCAGTGGCTGAGTCTTCAGGTCTGGAACAGGCACTGGGGCCTGGTCCTGGGCCCTTTCTGACTCCCGTGCCCCTCAGGAAAGGGGACGGCCGTCCCCAGCTGAAGGCAGAGGAAGGGGTGCTGTCGTGAGCACAGCACAGGTGACCCTTTGAAGACCGGGGACTGGAGTGGAAGCCTCTGGCGGTCTGGGAGGAGCTTCCTCAGGACCCACAGAGGCGGCCTCACCGACAGCCAGTCTTGTCTCTGCCACAAGCAGACCGAGGAAGCCCAAGACAAACTTTTTACAACTTAGAATTTTTATTAAAACAATCATTTAAATTACAACAGTCCTCCAGAATAGAAAATAGCTTTCCGTGGGGTGGCCCTGACAGGAGGCGGGACGTCGGCCTGAAGGAAGGAGTCGGGTTTGACATCTGGGAGAATGGATGGCGTGTCCCCGGAGCCCCAGGTGGGGGCAGCCTGGCTCGGGGGGGGGCCTCTGGGTGAGGCTGTCTCCCTGCCAGGCCACGCTCTCCGGGGGCTGCCAGGCCCCCGCCCTGTCCGTGAGGAACACTTAGTCACCGTAGCTGGTTGTCAGCCTCTGGTCTGCTGTTTTGATTTGAAAGAGAAGGGAAGAGAGAGAGAAATCTGTCCCCTAGATTATAAAACACAGTCACTCCAGAAGTGTTATGTAATGCCACGGGGTGCTGCCTAGAGGGTCTGGCGGCACCCCAGGCCGGGGCGCTGTGGTGGAGGTGGGGCCTCAGTCAGGGCGAACGAGGGGGTCTGGGCTGCCACAGCGGAGGGTCACAGCACAGCCCCACGGGGTGTCACTAGCCGGGCGGTGATTTCACATCGTGGTGTTGCTGCCCAAGAACCATCCGAAGTGCCTGTGAGCCTGTGATGAAATCATCAGGGCCAGGGCCCTAAAAATGTTCGCTTGAAAAGAATGCAGTCACCTCAGCCACCGGCACAGATGGCTGAAGAACACGCTCCTCCTTCTCGGGGCTGCCAGCCTCTCCCCTGGCCCTCTTCAGGCCTGGCTGCCAGCACCGTCTCTGAGGAGAGCCCAAGTGTTCGGGCTGAGTGAGTCGGCTCCCGGGCCGAGGGTGTTCCTGTCACAGCTCAGACGCCAGCCGGCTCCTCTGTGGCCACATGGCTTGGCATTTCCCGGACTTCAGACATACACGCAGCAGTTTGGATAATGAAAAAAAACAAGGCCTAACAGAGTTTTATAAGCCATCACCGGCTCCTGTGCCCACAGTGCTGTTACAGATTAAATTCACAGGTCAGGGGGAAAGTAACTCCTCGCGGAAATTCAGGGGAGGGCAGTGAGCCTGACGGAGTCACAACACAAGGACCACAGCTTCAGTTACAAACGCCTGGGGACGCCCCTTCCCCAACCCCCATCCCACCATGCTGGGCTGGGGGAAGAGACCTTTGTGGGGGAGACACAGAGACCCTTCTCAGTCACAGTCATCCTCGCTCAGCGTCCAGATGTGGCTGCACCCACGCTGGGACACAGAGGGCCAATGCCCTCGGGCCACCGGGGCCCAGGAAGCTGGCGGGCAAGACACGAGCCCATGAGGTCAGCCTGACTGGAAGAGGCAGCATCTCTGAGTCGCCCAGTTTCTCAAAACCACAGAGGATTGCCAAAGACAACTCTGCGCTCGGAAACCTCCAGGCCTTCACCTGACACTCATCCTGTCCCTGGTTAAGACGTATCACCTGCTCCGTACGACAGCCCCCGGAAGCATCTGCGGGGCCGGCGGGCTGCCTCGCCCTGGCAGCCGTGGGGAGCGGAGAGGACGAGAGGACGGCTCCGGCCCAAGGAGTGAGCGCGAGTGTGACCACGTCGGCCCTGTGACCCCCTGCTGCCCCATGGAGGTGAGTGGCTGTGAAGCACCGACTGTGAGTGAACCCTGCACCTGGCTCGCACTGAAGGAGGGGGTCAAGGGGAACCCACACAGCCCCCAGGTCTTCTGAGAAAGTACATAAAATAAAGGGCCTCCTGGGGGAACAAGGGCAACAGCAAAACAAGGCCCAGGGACAACGGGGGTTAGGAGGGCTGGTGGTG
The DNA here is from genome assembly GCA_019455555.1 of Galemys pyrenaicus. Lineage (NCBI taxonomy): Eukaryota > Metazoa > Chordata > Mammalia > Eulipotyphla > Talpidae > Galemys > Galemys pyrenaicus. Next base: position 853,346 of record JAGFMF010011483.1, on the reverse strand, counting down.
GCCCGGAGGAAGGTGATTCGGGCGAGCCACTGGCCTGGGTGCTGGGGCTGTGTCTGGGCAGCAGGGGGAGTGCCTGTGAGGCTCGAGAGCCTGCAGGTGCCCGCTGCCCCCGTCAGGGCGTCAGGGCAGCGGCCGGGTGCCGACTAGAACGCGACAGGGAGACTTGGCTGCCGCCGGCAGAGGGGGTAGGGCTGAAGGAGTGGGGGAGACACACCGGGCTCCCCGCCCGCCTGCAGGACCCTGTTCCGGGGCAGCAGGCCAGCGACCGTTCGGTGGTGCAGGTTCCACAGGGCTCTGCTGACCCCCAGACCCTCCGTGGGCAGCCAGGACAGCGTCCACCTAAACCCTCTCCCTGGCCGCAGACCCTTTCCCATTACCCGCCAGCTGGCAGGGAGATGACTGCCCAGGGGTGCCTGGGCCAAGGACCCCCCACTTGGCTCATTTCGAGCAAGGGGCGTGGCCACTGGTGCCAAGCAGGCAGTGGGGGGGGGGGGTGGCAGTGCCTCCTCACCGCACGCAGTTCCTCAGCAGTGGAGGAGAGGGCTATTCCGGAGCCCTGGGGAGGCGAAGGGTGTTAGCACCATCTCCAGGTCTCCGGGGGGACTGTGCACATCATTCCCTACAACCACTCCCCAGCTCTAAGATGCACACCCCAGGGTACCTGTCATGAAGGAAAAATGGGGCCCCTTGATAGACAAGGAAAGACAAATACTTCTCAAAAATTTAAAGACTCAGGTCAAGAGAGCTCAAGCCCTGTGAGAGAGATCTCTGCAGGGTCACGGCACCTGCACACGAAGTGGGCTGGGCTCTCCACCGGCTGGGAAAGCTGCAGAGCTCTGCAGAAGCCCCAGCCTGCTCAGCTGCAAACGGCTCCCACGGTGTCTGCCCCAGCCCGCAGGTGCGGGGAGCAGCAGGAGCGGCAGATCCTGGGGTGGCCGGTCACCGGCTAGAGCTCTTCGAAGAAGGCCACTCGGGACTTGGCGCTCTGCAGGGTGAGCTGCAAGGAAGCAGAGAAGAAGTTGAGGGGGGGCTGACTTCCGCTCGCTCTAACGGGGTGCCATCCTACTGCGGACCAGCCTCAACGGTGATTTGGAATGAAAGGCAAGACTGTTCAAACAGGTGTTCGGGAAGCCGGGATCAGTCCAGAACTGCCCAAGAATTCAAATGAGAAGGTGACCCATGAAGACATGCCAGGCGGGAGGGCTGGTGGGGGAAAGCACGTCAGTAGGACTGTCATCTTTACGCTACGGCACGGGGTCCCGGGTGTCTGAGCAGGTTCCACGTTCCGGACACCAAAGAGCCCCAGAGCCCCCTCTGTGATGTGCGGCCTGTAGCGGTGCCCGCGGGTGCTAGCGCCTTCCGGCTCGCAGCAGCAGCTGCAGGGTAGGCGGCTGGGTCCTCGCACCCTGAGAGGCGCTGGGGCCAGGCGCTGTGGCCTCGGGCAGGGCAGGCCTGTGCCAGGTGAACTTGTCCCCCTGCCCACAACCTGGCAGCTGAGGGGGGTGTCCACCTGTGAACGGGGAGGCAACGGCCTTCGTCTGGTCTGGGCAAGGGGCGGTGCCCACAGGCAGTGTTCTGCCAGAAACTCGGGCCTCCCCAGAACACTGCCCCGCGCAGCACAGGGCTGGGGAGACGGGAAGGGAGGGGGGCTCAGAGGCGAGTTCGTGGTGTGAAGGACGAGACACTGGAGCTTTCCACCTCCTGGACTGCTGACCCCCAACTTCCTAACTCCAGAGGCACCTTCAAGGATCTCACCAAACAGAAGCACTTGGCTCCCTGCTTGACTCCTGAAGTCAACCACTCAGGCCAGACGGGGTTTCCCAGCCCGCTCCGGGTTTTCCAGTCCCCCATACCACTTAGCTTTGTGCTTTGCACCTGACAGGAGCGCAAACAGTACGTCTGTTGAGTGAATAAGAGGGGTGCCCTAATAGAACAGGAAGGCGAGGTGTGTGAAGGGCGAGCACAGCGCACAGGCAGAAGGCAGCGACCCTGCCGCCAGCTCGCTGTGACCGCAGTACCGGGGCCTTCTGAGTCTCTTCCCTGAGCTCAGACACGGGGGAGGCAGATGGTCTGGCCCGTTCCCTTGGCCTCTCACAGTCTCTGAATCCAAAAAAGTCCTCCGTGACTCCAAGGATGGGGGGAAGATCGCCCCAAACACTTCACCATCAGCGCACCCAAAATGAGACAGCTTGAGAGCCGGCTCTTTAAATCCTGCCAAATTTTCTGGCCTTGACGTTCCTGACTAACAAGCTGAACGCAGGGAGGCATCTGAGCTGTTTTCTTCCACGGAACCAATTTCAGGAGCCCTTTGGCGAGCCCAGAGCGCAGCTGTAATGGGAACGGAGAATGGGGGCTTTCATTTCTTTGCTGAGATGGAACTCCCTCCAGAAGGGAACGGTTTGGAGGAGTTCCTCTCTAAATGCAATCAGAGAAGGGCCAGGAGTTATGTCTGTGATAATGGCAACAAGGATGGTCGCTGGGGAAGAACCGGGGGACACTCAGCTGCCAGAGTGGGGGTGGGGGTGGAATTTCCTTGGGGGGGAAGAGTTTAAATCAAAAGGCGTGAAGCCCTGTGTCTCCACCGGGGTGGTTCCCACACTTGGGAGACCTTAACCAGGCCCTCCGGACAGGGCCTGGCCTACAGCCCTTCCACATAGGCAGCGCAGCCTGCTCCAGAGCTCCTCTGGGCCACTCACTGCCCTGGCCTCAGCTCCCCGCCGTGCAGTGGAGGTGGCGCAGGCCCTGCTACCGGGAAGCACTCAGCTCTGTGCCTGGAGCGGGATGGGAGCGCAACAGCTGCTAATAGGGGTGTCAAAATGTTCCCTCTTCACCCCGCGCTGGCTCCTCTTTCCCGTGGGGCGAGCAGAGCCAAGTGCAGGTTAGAAGGGATGCGGGTGAGGCAGGGTGACGTGCTGCCCTGGGCTTCCGGCTGTCCGAGGCAGGGCAGGCGGGTGCCCGAGAGGCCTGGCCACGTCCCCAGGCAGGGAGCCCAGGCTGCGGGGGCCTCCGAGAGCCTCCTGTCCACTCGCACAACACTGGCTCCAAGAATTCCTGGATCCTCGAGGAGAGGAGCAAACTGGCTGTCCCCTCCAAGCGCCAGGGGAGGGTTTTGGCAGCTCTGGCAGCACCAGGTTCCAGTTTTTGGAAGCTGTGCTCTAATGAGGCAAAGCCCTCTTGGAGTGGACAGGACACTTCCTGGGTTGCCCACCCCACGCCCCACAGCGGCAGCCCAGCCTGACCTCTCACCTTGCCAAAGTGAAAGCTGTGCCCCAGCCCCAAGGACTGTGTGGCGCGGACTCAAATCCTCTGGTCGAGCAGAGGCAGGAAGGCACCGCCGAGGGGGGCCGCGGCAAGAGGCGCCAAGCCCCGGACGGAGGTAGCTGAGATGCTGCTGCTGATGCCGAGGGCACATGGAACCTCCTGCCTCGACCCACAACCAGACCCGGCCCCACTGCCCCGCCGTCCCCCTCTCTGTACAGTTCAGTCCCCCTCTCCCAGTTCTGCTGGGAGCTCTGTGATCAGAGAATCACCACCGGAAGCTCCTGCCCGCGGCTGGGTCCTTCCAGTCGCCGCCACAGAGGCGCCTGCTTCCACCTCAGCAGCGTCCTTCAGCTGAGACATCAAAACATCCTCCTCCTGGGGCAGCCCCGAATCTCACAGGAAGGCACGGCTCCTGCTGAAGAGCAGGTGGGGAGGCAGGCGGGAGAGGCTGGGCAGACGCCTCACCTGTGGGATCACCACTTCACCACCTGCTGTTTCTAGAAAGCTCACTAGTGTCACATTTACAGCACAGCGACAGGCGGGAGGTTTTCCTAAAGAGAAAGGGGAGGCTCAGAGGAAACGGCACAAGGCTGGCCCTTCATAAATAAACTGCCTCTCTGGGTCTTCTCTGCACACTCACAAAACACGCTAACAAGTGTCCTGGCTTCCCCCCACCCTCACACCCCAATGCCCACGAGCCTGTGCCCACACTCGGGGGTCCTTCCTCCTGCTCGGTGACCAGCCCGGCTCTCAGCACCGCACAGCCCAGGGCGGACCTGGCCCGGGCCGCACCCCCTCCCCGAGCGCGGAGACGGAGCTGGGTCTCCTGAGTCCCACCCTCCAGCCTGCACACTCTCGGTCTCACACGCCCCTGCACACCCACCGCCTGGCCCCACCTGGCAGGAGACGGGTGAGGGGACGCCCCGAGTGCACGCGCTGAGGGCTCTGCGGCACGCACCCCGTGGCGGTGAGTCCCCAAAGTTGTCCAGGAAGAGCGCCCCGAAAGTCAGTGGGCGATAAAGCGGGAAAGCCACGGGAGCCCGGCAGACAGGCAGGGCCTCCTGATGACGGCTGCACCAGTCTGGTCCTGCCAACCCTGCCCAGCGCTCTGAGTGCGTCTGAGGACGAGCAGGTAGAGCTCGGGGGAAGCCGGTGGCCTGGCCCGTCACACGTCCACGTGTCACAGCGAACCCCGACACGGGCCACCCCGGGAGGCCCGGCGGTCGCGCCGGCGCCTCTGGGAGCCACAGCCCACACAGCCCCTCACAGCATCTCCAGCCCACTGCGCTCCCGCCAGTGCCCCGAGATGACTGAAAGTGCACGAAGCTGCCTCGCCAGCACTGGGCTGACCCGCTTCTGTCTTCAGCTGTCTCTTCACGTCTGACTAGAACCAGCCGTGTGAATAACACAGGAGGAATTAAGTTCTCTCTCGACTGAACCAACTGGCTATTCGAGCCCGTCACTGATCCAGCCCATTCTGAGCAGGCCACTTCCTCTCCTCTCTCCGCCACAGACCTACAGGCCGACGCCGCCGGCCCGGTGCTTATGGGGGCTCTGGTTCACCGTGGGTCGGGCTCGTCCTTCCCACCTGGCACCCACATTTTGTCAGAGTGACTCTACCCCTGCTCCTGTCTCCTTCCAGCTGCCGGTTAGTTGCCTGTGACAGTCACCAGGCTGGGCAAGGGCAGGCGAGGGAGTGACTCGACAGAGCGGCACTCGCACCCTCCCTGAACTGTGTGCGGCGTGGCCGGATGGACCCGTCCACCCACCTAAGCCACCTCAGATTGAGGAGACATGGCAGTCTCCTTAAACAGGTAGGAGGCTGGCCTCCCTGGCATCGTGGCGGGTTGAGCGCTGCACTGTGAAGCATCCGCAGCACAGCAGCCGAGTTCGATCCCCAGCCAGGGAGAGACCCACATGGCGCAGCAGACCTCTCCTGCCTCGCCCGCTGCTCCCCTCGGCAGTGTATTTCGGTCCATCTGCCTGTTCTGCTCCCCACTCTGTCTCTGGTGAATCCTCTCACCTCCCACATCTGGCCTGTGCCCCACCTCTTGCACGCATAAAAATAAATAAATCTCTAAGGAAAAAAAATAAAAAAGGTAGGAGGCTGGCTCCTTTCAATCCCAGAAAGGACTGGGTACTCGGAAGGTTCTCCCTAATGCAACAGGCATACAACATCCAGACTTGACGGGGGGTGGGTTTCAGCCAGGCCACCAGAACACGGGGTTCTGGCAGCTGCCCATTCCTGAGACAGGGCCCAGAGACCCCAAGCCCGAATGCCCCCGTGACAAGCAGCAGGATCACTGATGCCTACCTGCCAGGCGCTCTGGAAGGCTTCCTTCCAGTCACAAAGGCAATTCCAGCATTGGTCCCAAGACTGCCCCCTACTGGAAAAACACAGCACAAGACGGCTGCCCACTGTCTCCTTGCAGTTCTCCTCCAAAAGTCCTTTTGGGGGGATCGTTTCCCAAAGTGATGGGAGGGTAACTAAATGTATTCCGGCACTGAGCCTGCTGCAGCAAAGCTGCTTGATTAAGAATGAATTACACTTTCATCAGCACATAGAGAAAATTGATTCACAAGGCCGCATTGTGATAATCTTGTTCCTAAAGCAAAAGGGAGCGATGTGGGGGTGGGCAGGGCACATTGCCGCTTTGGCTATCAATTACAAGAGAAAGGAAGCTCTACAATTAAGCTGGGAGAACAAAACTAATCAGAGCACCAGGATTCCTCCAACTAGTCTCTAGGGGCCTCGCCTCCATCCGCCTGTCCCTGGGGAAGGGAAAAGAAGGTGGGAGGGGGCCAGCTAATTCATTTTAAACAGTAAGACCCACAATGTTGAACCCATTTTAGATACTAACCTAATAACTCCAGGCGCTGAGACTCTGCTTGTCCCATAAAAATGCAGCGCAATTGAAATGCGAGCCCTAAAATCATGTTATACTTCCTCTCCAGCACTACATATTGAAAATGAAGGTGCGGGGGAGGGAACAGATACAAAAGGACATGCAGATTCTCTGGCACTTGGATTCACGGGTGGGGGGGGTAGGGGGGGTGGGGGGCCGACTCTGGAGCAGAAAGGTGACAGCCAAATCCAGCAGCAACAAATCCCAACATAATCTTTGGTCTGCGGTGTGATAAACATTCCCCTTTCCAAACCCGAGTGGAGGGGGCAGGGCCGGGCAAGGGAGAGAGCAGCTGTAAACTGGCCAGATGAAGCTTTTCTGCCCGTCCTGCCGGTGACAGCTTGCACCCAAATGCTCTGGCGTCCACACACACTGACCCCTAAACCCACGTGGGCTAAAAGGTCAAGCCCATCCGAATTAACACGTCTAATTTGGTGTTGGCTATTTCATCTGCTTGAAAGAGAAACCTGCCAGGGGAAACCCAGAGAGGCCCCTTTTGTGTATCGATTCTTCAGGGACCTAAAGCAGCAGAAAGATGTCTGGAAACTGGCCTCTGCCGGCGCCTGGAGCTGCGCGTATGATGCAAGCAGGGCTCCCGGCTCCTCTGTCCCTCCACCTGGAAAATGGACTGCTCGGCCTGATTCACTCCACTGGGCAGGTGGAGGCTCCACTGGGCAGGTGGAGGCTGACGCACTGACAGCTACGGAACACGCTGAGCGAGTACTCAGAAACAAAGTGCAGAGACTCTGATGTCATTTTTAATTTGCCAATATCAGAAGGGACACCACGGCAAGGACCCAGGAGCAGAACCTCGAGCCTGCAGAATGAGTTTGCATCCACTGTTGCAGTAACAAATCAGGTGCTGGAGGAAAGCTGCACTGAAACATAGCTTCAGTGCTACGGGACCAAATGGGATGTTTTACTGCATCAAATAAGGCCCAATAATGCCCTCAGGCATTTCCAAATGGGTATAAAATATCCTGGGGAGGCCAAGGCAGGCTTTGTAGGTGCCTCAAAGTCTCTCACAGGGAAACGGTTGGGGAAAGTCTCTTCATCAAGAACAGGGGCTGGGTTGTGGTCTTTGGGGAGACAGGCTGGCACAATCTTCTATCTGGAGAGCTACCAAGAAACAAGCAAGAAGACCATGATTGTGCAACAGTTAAGAGGCCCCCGGAGATGAAGTGTACAGTGTGCGCTGAGCCCAGCCGGCCCCCAGTGCCTTCCCAGTGCTTTCCACAGAGGCAGGGGAGTTCAGCCTGCACTGCGCTCTCTTCTGCACGGCCACATCTGGAGCTGCTGCTGCTGCTCCTCACAGATCCGTGCTCCCCACCCTGCTCCCACTCTCCTTTCTTCTCCTCCTTCCGCCTATCTCCCCTGTTCGAACAACAAAGGGTTGTTCTCAAGCCACTGCCTTTTATGTCAGGACAAGGGTGCTTGGCCAGACAATGCCCAGTCTCCAAAGCAGGCAGAGCCATTCAAGTCACGAGACAACGGTCACAGGAGGGCTGAACAGATTAACCACACAGGGAACATAAGCTGTGGGCAGCCCTCTCCGAGGCAGGCGACCCGGATAAGAGGTCACAGGGAGGCTCTGGCCGTTTGTTTTAATTGTGGGAGTTGCCTTTCACGCATATTCAATCTTGCCAGTGATTTATCACTTCCCGGGGTGTTTGAAGTGTTCTACTTCACTTCGCCAGCCCTTACATCTCCAAGGGGAGTCCGTGCAAATTGAAGATGACATTGGACTTATATATATGTCTTCCTGCTCCGAGAGAGGCGACTGGAGCTTCAGATAAATGTCAAGGTTCTTCATGCCCGTTCTTCCACCAGCAGAAACCACGACTGGACCTTGACAGTTCAGACTGTTTATCAGTGATATAAAATAATAAAAGAAACGTTCTAAGCTCCACGACCCCCATGATTTCTCATCTGTCGATGTGAACTGAAATCCCATGCTTCCTCGGTGCCCCCGGCACACAAACCATGATGAGCCGGCCCTCAGACCAGTTCAGGGCTGAGGATGCACAAACCCGTCTCCTGACGAAGTCGAACTCTGGGGCCACACTGTCCCCTCCACCGTGCGGCACAGTCAGTCACACCTGGCTGCCACCCGCACCTCCCTCACTGTTCTCTGAAGGCAAGAAGCTCAAAGCCCAAGACCCTGTGTCCCCCTCGCCCCAACCTCACCCCCGGATCTACACCCCTCGCTCTAAAGACTCTGATGCCTGGAACACATGTCGCTCCCCCAAGAATGAAACGAATCTAGGTTCCCAAAGCCGCTTCTGATCACAGTGCAGCTCTGACTCAGATGCCAATGCCAAAAGCAGTTGACTGATTATCAGTTGAGAAAAATGAAAATGTGGGGAGTTCAGATTAGCAGGAAGAGGAAAATACACCCTCGCGAACTTAAATCAGAGTTGAGGGAACCAGTGAAGTTGATTCTGGCTTTTAAAATTTTTGTTTTAGGGCCTCCCTGGTGGCGCAGCGGGTTGAGCGCTGCACTGGGAAGCATCTGCTGCACAGCAGCGTGAGTTTGATCCCCGGCCAGGGAGGGGACCCACATGGCGCAGCAGACCTCTCCTGCCTCGCCCGCTGCTCCCCTCAGCAGTGTGTTTCAGTGGATCTGCCTGCTCTGCTCCCCACTCTGTCTCTGGTGACTCCTCTCACCTCCCGTGACTCTGGCCTGTAACCTAGCTCTTGTATGCATAAATAAATCAATCTTTAAAATATAAACAAATAAAAATTTTTGTTTTGCTTTTTAATCTCCAAACACATGGAAATTAACATGCTTATAAATATGCTTATTATAAGCTGTGCGCATAATGTGGGGTGTCCCTTACCACAGGCTCACAAGCAGTTTGCTTCTCAATATATTTCTCAGCCCTGACCAGCTCTTAGGGCAAGTGTTTGCTAGGCATTGCCTCATTTAATCCTTGGGGCAAAGGCTGTTTTTATTCACCTTTTACAGGTGAGAACACTTGAATCTTTTTTTTTTTTTTAAAGATTTATTTATTCATGCATACAAGCAGCGGGGTACAGGCCAGAGGTACGGGGTGGGGGTGGGGTGACAGGATCCACCAGAGACAGAGTGGGGAGCAGAACAGGCAGATCGACTGAAGCACACTGCTGAGGGGAGCAGCGGGCGAGGCAGGAGAGGTCTGCTGCGCCCTGTGGGTCCCCTCCCTGGCTGGTGGCAGGGATCGAGCTCACGCCACAGCGGCTGTAGTCCGCCTCATAGTGCGCTGCCCAACCCACTGCACCACCAGGGAGGCCTTAAGCAAAAGTAAGAATTACAGAGAAAGTGGTAGAGCAGGGCTGACTTGGATTACCTGCACCGGACTGCCACTCGGCGTCCCCAAGGGGACATGGTACCCCACAGTCACGCAAAAGTCAATGCCTGGAGTCAGCATAAGTGCTCCTCAGCCCCTGAGGAGATTGCTCGACAGAGTCAGACGCTGAGACCTGGCAGTGGGGCAGGAGGAAACTGAAAGCAAGGAGGTATGGCTGGCTCGCCACAAGCTGAACAACCTTCAGTTGAAGAGACCCATGATCAAAACTAAAAACAATACAAAAATCAATGCCGGCTGGTTTGAACCAAGATTAATGAGCTTTCAGGATCCTGGACACTGTCCAGTTCACCAACAACTGTTGCATGTCTCATCCCAGGCTTTCTGGATGGAACTCTGCCCCCAACATTCTAGACGCCCACTATCCCGAAGCCGCGAGTGGTGTTTCTCTTCAGCGAGGCTCTTCGCACCCCAGACGGCAGCAGGGACAGCCCAGAGCACCCCAGCACAGGCAGGTGGCTGGAGGTTAGACCTGGGCACTGGTCACTGGAGCACTGAGTCTAGAAAATGGGGAGTGCATGCAGCAGAGCCCCCACTGTTTCATCTGTGATGCTGACATAAGCCCAACTGTGTAAAAGCCAAGCCTGTGTTTTATTAACCCTTAATTAATCAGAATTCTTGATTAACTAGAGCTTGGCAGCCTGCTTTGAAAACAAGGTTATATCAAGACATTAAAAAGGGGGGAAGGGGGCTTCTGTCCATGTTCCAGGAGGAGCACATATCCGACTACAAATCAAACCTCATTTGTTTGTGGCAACAGCTCAGTGAGAACGGATGGTCAAAACCATCCGTTTTGCACCATCACATTTTGAATTATCACAGAACGATGAAATCATCCTTGGAACGGTATGGCTGTATGAAACGGGTATGTGACCGCAGTGAGGGAAGCAGAACGGGATATTCTGCTTGCCCCTGTTCTCATCACAAAGTTCAGGGAAGCAAAGACCCATCCCGGCCCCCTCGGTCCCACAGCGCCACGACCAGACAGACCAGTGCCGGGCTGCTCAGGCATGGTGAGCCGCGGCGCTACAAACCAGCCAAGAGATGGAGCCGACTGCTAAAGGAAAGTGCCACACAAGTCGGGGTTCGTGCCATGGGCTCAAATCCATCTTCTAATGAGACCCATCTGGGACGTTAACGGCTAACCTCTCCTGCTTGGATAACAACCACAGATAGGCTCTCTCGCCTGCCAGATCTCACTTTTTGGTAGAAAGCTTCCAACGAGCTTATTTTCTTCTAGTATCAGAAGTGGCAGTGAGGACTCCAAACAACACATCCTATGTGACTGTCGGGTGGAGGTGGCCCTGCTGGCCTGGGGACCCCTGGGGATAAGGTGTGGAGCAGAGGCACGATGTTGTTTTATTATCAGGCACGAATTATCTTCACTGCCCAGGCTTGCTGGGGGAACAACAGACTATGGCAGGAGAAAAGCAGTATTGAGTCAATTCACTCGAACACCACTGGCTGCCTGTCTCCTGGGGCCCAACAGTACCGTCCCAGCGGGACAAGCCGCCACCCCAGGCCATGGAGGCGCTAAGGCAGAAGACGGTCTTCAGAGCACTGGGGACAGCTGGCCCACTGAGAACAACTACACACCGCCCGCCCATGCCGCTGGTTTGCTTTACTTGAAAAGAACAGGGATGTAGACAGGAAGGCGAGGTGTAGAGGACAGGGCGAGAGAGAGCACGGGCAGCCCCTCATCCCACAACCAGTAGCCGCCAGGTGTAAGCACGTCACCACACGGGAGGGCTTGATCTTGAGTTCCAGACACCGGTCTTAGAGATGCTCAGAATGACCCCGTTTCCATGCTAGGGTTATTTATCGAAGACGTACGCCACCGAGACAGAGGACTTTCAGACAGGCCTGACTGGACACGAAGCCATGACCTTCCCCAGCCCAACAACGACACAAGAGGTGAAGGATAACTGGTCCTACAGCTCCATGACATGCTTTCCAGAATGAGGCAGCCTTCCAGACCCCCGGAGGCTGGACCAGCCCCCCAGGAACAAAGCCTGCTCTCAGACTCAAAGCATGCTGCGGCCAGCCCCCAGTGCCAGCTGTCCTCAGGAGCTTGGCGCGCCCGGGGACAGAGACAGGCAAGAGCTCATGCATGGGTTAGTATCACAGAGTATCACAGGACCATCACCACATACAGAGTACCTGGGAGGAACCTGCTTTGAGGGCTCAAATGCAGATAGGTCTTCTGCCTTGGGCTTGAGGCTAAACCAGCAAAATAAAATGAAGAAAAACAAAACATACCCTGTGATATCAACAATGCCACATGCATTTGCAAAATGCTTAGACAGGCCTGAAACTGTGACAAGTCACCTCATTTGTTTGTTTCTATGGCTCAGAAATGGGTCTCTCCAGTTTTCTGCACTCCAGGGTCCCGCTGCCCAGGGCCCAGCCCACTGCGATAGCCTGAAGATGCCGTGCTCCCAGAGCCCCGGAGGAGCGGGCAGGGCGGGGCCGCAGGGCTCACTGGCCCAGCCGGGGCTCCACCGTGCTGCGCTCTAGCTGAGGCCTCACTCGAGGTCCCCTTCTGTGAACTGTCAGTTATTTGGTTTTGGAAGGGAACCTCGTAAATTACAGAAGCCAGGGGAAAGAAGAACATAGACTGTGGAAAGCTCTTTCCTTCCAGGTTACCCAGTGGGAAGGAATTCTCTACCGGGGGCCATGCCGACTGGAGTGGGGAGAGAGAATTTGGGTCTCCCAGCTGTAGCCGTCAGCAACGGCAGGCAAATACAGACTCCTCAGAGTTTTTAGAATTCAGCTTAGCCACTGAAACAGATATTCTTTAACCTGGGAGACCATTTTAAAGAGTAAGTTAAAAAAGGAACCCTATGGAAACTATCACTCTCTAACGGCAACAATCTTATCTCACTGACATTTCACAGGCATTCACCTGACCCTGGCCCATCAGTCAGGGGCAGACATCCCAAACCGGAGAGCAGCTTTGCACCTGGCCCGGCGTAAGAGAGGTGTGCTCTCGGGCTGATGATCAGTGTGGAATTTAACTTCCTTTAAAAGGCTCAAGCCTTTATGGCAGTGGAGAAAGAGGGGAACCATCAGCCACCTAAGTGAAGTGTCATCATTTAAAATATTGAGGTTCTTCTAGATACTTCCTTTTAAGTATGAAAAACATTAAAAATTCAGAATTTAGTTTCTCAACCAAGAATAGAATTTTAGCGCCCTTGCCAGTTACAAACGCTCAAAGCCTAGAGCAGAAGCCCGTTCTCAAGAGCCTCCATTTCATTTTGCTTTTTCATTAAGTGAGGCAGCTTCCTGGGCATAACTCCCCTTGGCTTAAAAGACAGAACTGCTTTACTACTAAATGATGGCTCAAAACGCACTCTGTAACAGGGATTCATTTCATCAGGGCTTTTAACACAAGCTCCCTTCCATCAAGCCAATGGGTTCACAGTCGTTGGCAGATTAAGATTCCCTTTCTGGCACGAGTCAAGAAAGTTCCTCAATTAAGAACAGAGGAAAAGTGACAACGGTCTAATGACTCAGCTACGGAAGGAACCAGATGCCAACCTCCCATTTCACCAAGGACTGTTCTGGTCAGCAGAGGACGAGCGGTCTGGTACCTTCTTAATGGTGTTGTGCTTGCTGCTGGTGCCGCCCCGGTCGGAGTTTTCGTTGTGCAGAATGTCCAGGGCCGTCTCCCGCTCTTTGAGCTTCAAGGCCTCGATCTCCGTCTTGAGCTCACTGAGCTGTTCCTGCAGGTGCTTGCTCTTCTCCATGTACTCCACTCTGCGGGCGAGAGGACGTCATGAATCGGGGTGCGCCAAGCAGTGTGACAGGCCGGGGCTGGGGTGCTCCGTGACCCGTGAGCGGCTCGGCTCAGAGTGGGCCCAGCGTCGGAGGCCTGGAGTGCAGCCCCGCCTGACCCCTCGGGGCCAGGGCCAGGGGCCCCAACGCAGTCAGATAACTGCTCCGAATCCGTCTCCTTCTCCGTGAGACAGGGTCGTGACCGCGGGGCCGCAGAGGAGAGCGCTCTGTAACCCTTTATGAAGTGCTCCACGCACACTTTCAGAGTAGCTTTTGGTTGTCTACAAACACACAGGAGACAAGCCTTCCGGCATCCGAAACAGCCTCCGCATCTCAACCCTTCTCAGCACAGTGACTATTCAAGTGACCTTTTCTGGCAGGCCATGGCCACCACTGGTTTTGGGATGACACACGTGCCCACAGCCAACACCAGGAAGAAAAAGATGCCCGCCGCCACTTGCAAGTAGGCACACTGCGCCTGTGATGGCTGAAAATCTGGAAAGCATGAAGGGTTCGGCTGACAGAGCACGACCCTGCAAACTGCACCACGAACACCGAGGGGCTCTCTGGATGGTTCTCATGGCTGGGGTACAGATCCTGTCGACAAGCCAAGGGTAGGAAGGGAGGAAAGAGAAACTGTAAGAAGAAAGACAGAGTGGGAAGTAGCCTCACCCTGCCCACCACCGTGCCGGTATGCCTGGGCCTTGGTGAAAGGCTGGAAGGAGGGCCTCCCAGGTGGCGCAGTGGGTTATGCAACGCGCTGTGAGGCAAACCGCAGCCACTGCAGCACGAGTTCGATCCCTGCTGCTGGCCGGGGAGGGGGCCCACATGGTGCAGCAGACCTCTCCTGCACCTCTGGCCTGCGCCCCAGTGCTTATACACATAAAAATAAATAAATCTTTAAAAAAATAAAAAAAGGCTGGAAGGGGAATGGGGAGAGAGAGTCTGGCTTGCTGGCTACCAGTCTGTGCAAGCCCATAGAGAAACAGCCCCCCTCCAGGTCACCCATGCTGGGCTCCAAGGAGGAACTTTCCCCAGAGGTTTCCCCGAGAACAGCATAAGGTGAGGAGAGCACAAGGACTCACGTCAGATGGGCTTGGAGCTAAAGCCCAGTCTGTCGCTCATCAGCTGTGGGATACTAGGTGAGCTCATTAAGAGCTTTACATCTGAGTTCTCATTTATAAATGAGAACACTAAAACCTACCTTTGATGTCAGCTAGTTACTGGGAATTAATAAAGCTAAAACCCCAATGCCCGGGCGCTCGACACACATAGCTGCTGCGCCTACCCCCCGGTTCCAGCTCTGGGAACCGGAAGCACCTCAGGTAGAAGATTCCTGAGGGGACTCCTTCGCACAGAAGCTGCTGCAACAGGCCAGTCCAGGCTCTGGTCAACACTGGCCATCCCGCCAGGACTGGCCCAACCTCATCACTGCCCTGGCCGTTCCCGCGGCCTCCAGTGAGGCATGCTCTAAACATGAAGCTGCCGGAGGGCTCAGCCACCACAGCGTGCAACTAGGAGACGTTCTGGAAACCATCACACGCTCTGCGCCCACATGAGCCGCAGTTTACCGACTCAGAAGGCCCCGGCAGCCAGCCCCACACGAGGGAAGTTTCTGAGCTACTATAAACTCCAGGGCACCAGTTAGTGTCGTTTTTTTACCCTGGAAGAGTAAACGCTGGTCTGGTGGGTGTCCTTTGTTTCTGATTAGGAAATTCTTCTCCCAGGGAGTGAGAACAGAGTGAACTTTCACAGGAGCTGGTGACAAGCAGCTATAGTGACCCTGGACATCCCCCAGGCGCAGAGCGACTGGCCCTGGGTCACCAGCTGCCACTGGGGCATGGGGGTGGGAAGGGCTACGTACTTCTCTTTCTCTATCTCCATGGAAAGCCGCTTCATGTCAGTGTCCTTGAAGTCGAAAGACAGGGTGTCTCCGATGAGGTTGAAGCTTGGTAGGTCAGGAGGCAGCGGGGCTGGAATCGGGTTCATGGGCTGTGAATGAGAAATCTCTGGTCAGGAGGTGCGGGCTCTGCAAGGACAGAGGGGCTCCGCTGTGTCACCCACTGACTCCGACAGTCACAGAGGCATCGGGCACTATGATGTCCTCTGGTCACAACTGTCACCCACGTCTCCGCTCTCTGATCGCTCCACACTCACTGCTGCCAGGCGATCAGTCCCCAAGACTCCAAATCATTCTTCTCCCCTGAAACATTTAACTGTGCTTCACGCCCGCCCAATTCAAACGCAAACTCCTACTCGCTTCACTGAGGAAACACCCAGGCCCTGTGCTAAGGAGCTGGAGACACAAAGAACAAGACAGGGCCCCTGGCTGTGAGCAGATGAAAATCCTGTTTGGCAAACAGATGTGTTCACAGACCACCACGGTTAAATAAGATCCACACTGCGGCTGGGAGTGGGAGAGACCCCGGGAGCTGGAGAAGGCGTGCTCCAAGAGCTGCTGGTTCTGCTGGCTCTGAGGACGTGCAGAGGAGAAGGTCGTGAGGCAAGAAGCCTGGCACTGGGCAGGGTAGAAGCCACCGGCGAGAATGCTGCCTGTCTGCAAAGCCAGCGTGGGGAGGCCGTGGAGGAGTCAGACCACAGAGGGGCTTACCCTGAGGGGCTTAGATTCAGAAGGTGGAGCCAGAGTAGGGTTTGAAGCCAAGGGCGAAGCAATTAAGATTTGTTTTGAGGACTTTTTTGTCCCAGACAAAGGGTCATTTAAAATATGGCCCCAATCTGCTTCTACAGTGTCTCTCATCACTTCCCCGGGAACTCAAGAGCTGGAACTCAAGAGCTGCTTCGTTTATCGCCCCTTGGGCCAGTTTGCTTTCCTATCTCTGTTCCTTGGCTGAGACCTTTTCCCGCCCTATTATTTGGTCTCTCTCTCTCAAGGCCCCTCTCCAGTGCTAGGACTTCTCACCAAAGTCTTTCTAGATTCCTCCTGGCTAGAGGGCACTCCTTTCCTCTCAGTGTGTGAACACTGTTTCTGGTTCTCTAATGGCACTTCTCTAATTCTACCCAGAAGAAAATCCTTTTTGGCTGTGTGTTCTTTCTACTGCTGTCAAGCTTCCTGAGGCCAGGATCTGCCTTCTTTTCATCCTTAGATCCTTAATGAGTCAAGGACAGTGTCTGGGAAAGAGCAGAGGCTCAGAACACTTGTTTGAGACTGTAACAAGACTTCAGGTATTGTGTGGGTATTTAAGGTAGTGCTGAGAGGGGCTTCTGGGGCACTAGAACATTCTGTCTTCTCATCTGAGTGTTGGGTGTATGGACGTGCTGAGTTTGTGAAAACCCCTCAAGCCATATGATTATAATTCAGGCTCTTCTCTGGATGTGTATTGTACACTCATACAAATTTCCAGAGAGCCAGGTACTGGTACGGCCAGCAAGAGTGTACAATATGCAGCCTCTGCAGCCGGCAAGCGTGGACAATGGTACAACCTCTGTGGAGAGCATCCAAATTGCAAAATTTGACCCCATGGTCCCATTTATGAGAATTGATTCCACCAACATATCCTTGCTTATGTGCAAAGATTTGTGTTCAGGAATGTTTCGTACAGTTTTGTTCACAATTGCAAAAGAAAACAGACCAAATACCCGCACACCGGGGACTCGTTAGATGAGTAACAATCCATTCATTCGATGAAATATGATTAAAAAGTTGGCATGGATGCTCTCTGGGATTTATTGCTAAGAGAAAAGAGCAAAGTCAGGACAATGTGCAAGTTTTCTTCCGGTTTATGTTTTAAAAACATACACCTCTCAGGTGTGTGGCCCAGAGGAACTCTCAGGTGACTCAGCCCCAGCTGCATCAGAGACACCCAGCAAGGACCACTGGCCCAACCGAGATAATGTCTGCGCTGAGCTACCTGACGGGCTTGGAGCGGGCTGTAATAGTAATAGAAACCAGAACAGCTGGCAGCAGCAAACTGTGTTCTCCACCCCTAACCCTGGGCAATGCGTGCCTCTGTGCCCTTCACACATCTGTGTTGGTGGCATCTCGTGAACTTGCCTAGAATGCCCTCTCATCTTCCCACCTGGTAGTTCCCACCTGGCTAGTTCCTACTCCCCCTTCGAGACTCAGCTCAGGCGCCATTCTGAGTCCTTCCTGCCCCTCCAGGTGTGCCAAGCTCTCCTGTATCCAGACTCCATATCTGCCTGGTACTCTATGGAACAGAACAGGTCTGCGAAACGTTTGCTGAACTGAACGCACAGAAGAAAGGAAAGGAAGAGGCTTCTTTAGTATTGTGTGACCCCATTTAACTGAAGGCTGCCTCCTTGTCCAAAACTGAGACGGAAGCTGGTTCTGGCGTGGCAGTGGTTCACTCTGCGTGTACACGCTACCTCTGCCCAGACTACGACTATGGTATTCAGCTTATGCCAGGAGCTGAAGGTTGCCCTCAGCTTGGCCATATGAGAGTAGAGAACAAATTCTCTTAAGGACAGTTTAGGGTGACAGCAGAGTAAGAAAAATGTTTGAGCTGCTGCCTGTGATCTGGGAATTAGAGAGGTGACTGGTCTAAGGCCAAATGCCAGAACAGGAGCTGGACCCAGGCAGTCCCTAACTGCGCTTCCCGCATCACGCATCTGCTGGAACGGAAGGGCTGGAAGGGACAGGAAGGTCACCCTGTCCGGAGCAGCACAGAGCAGCAGCCCCCTCCTGAGCTCACCGGGTATGTGGGCTTGGTAGTGATTTCCAGGAGCTTCTGCTTGGCTCTTCGCTCTGCTTCACGGGCTTCCTGCAGGTCCTGCTTCAGCTGATCTGCTTCCTTGGCCCTGCGAGGAAGGGAGGAACCATCACCTCCACAGAAGGTGACAGGTAGAGGAAAGATCCTTTCCCTTTTTTCTTTTAAAGATTTATTTATTTGTGCATACAAGAGCTGGGGTACAGACCAGAGGTGTGGGGGGGGGTGAGAGGAGTCACCAGAGACAGAGTGGGGAGCAGAACAGGCAGGTCTGCTGCATCATGTGAGTCACCTCCCAGCTGGCGGCAGGGATCAAACTCGTGCTGCAGGGGCTGCGGTCTGCTTCATAGTGTGTTGCTTAACCCACTGCGCCACCAGGGAGGCCTCAAGAGATTCTCTTCCTACTCTATACCCTTAGGAGGTTAACCCTGAGGACGGCACCAGACCAGGCAAATAAAGATGACGGAGGGGAAATTTACATGAAACCAGAACATCTAAATCAAGGAAACATTCCCGGGTACTGTCCATTTCAACTGGCAAATCTCAACTGCACGAGCAGGGAAGCTGGTGGGAAGAGTCCCGTACGAACCTCTGCAATCAGTGGCGGGGAAGCGACTTGGGGATGCGCTAGAAGCTTTGAGTCATTTCTGCGTGAGACTGGGATGGGCAAAGGAAGAATTTGGATCAAAGCTCTCATGGTGACTCACAAAGAAAAGGATGTGAAAGAAGAAGCTCCTTCACAGCTGCCCATAAAACTACTGCGGGCCAAGGTCTAATCTCTGCAGGCAGGAAGACCAGTACCCAGGGCCTCTTTGGTGTAGGTCTCCCCCTTCAGGACATGGGACCGGGGAACCAGGCCCAACACACATCACTCACAGGATAAGTGACCCGCAAGCAGAAAGAACATCGTCACCTGAGACAGGGCAGGAAATAAGAAACCATACTCCCAGAATCAAAAGCAAAAAGTGGAGAGAAAAACTACAGTGGCTACACATTGGTAGATAAAAGCCAAATTCAAGTGTCTAAATCAACAGCGCCAAATGCTGTGGGGCATACACCGCGTTTATCCGAAGGCTGAAGAACCAGAACAACGCAGCACCTGCACGTTTTTGAGCAGCACAGTCTACACCACCCCTCAATCTGGCCACGAGCCGGGCAGCCTGGCCCTCTGTTCCCTTCTGCCCTGGGAGCCTTCACACCAAGGGAGGGCTGAAGGGAAGCGGGTGCCTAGTTTCTATTTCAAAGGTAAATAACCGCTGTCTCCACACATGCACCCTAAATAAAAAGGGAAAAGAACCATGTTTCTTTCTTAATATCAGAGGCGCTTCCTCATATCTCTCAGTTAAAAGCAACATGTTCCTGGGCCTTCCTTGTGGCACAAGGGGTTAAGGCACAGCACTATAAGGACTCCGCAGCCACTGCAGGGCAAGTTTGATCCCTGGCCAGTGAGGGGACTCACATGGCGCAGCAGACCTCTTCTGCATCGCCCGCTGCTCCCCTCAGTCCATCTGCCTGTTCTGTTTCCCACTCTGTCTCTCATGAATCCTCTCAACCCCCACACCTCTGGCCTACACCCCAGTTCTTGTGTGTATAAATAAATAAATCTTTTTTTAAAAAGCAACATGTTCCATGGTTTTCCTGCAAAAGCATGATGGGAGGAATAGGGGTTTATCACAGAGGCACAAACCTGACTAGAGAGACTCACTCCACAAGAGAACTGTGTTCCTGTGTCCCTCTACTAGCTCCTGCCCCCAAACTGGATAAAGCACCAGACCCCACCAACCCGAATCAATCAAGGAAGAAGTCTCCTTGCTACCTCCACCCCCAAGATGGGAAGCAGCTCGAGGGAGCCGTTGTCGAGTTCTGCCCCGGTGTCGAAGCACCAGTGCCAAGGGCGCCTCTACCCCCGCCCCAAGCTCTGACCTCCTCTCTGACTCCTCAGCCATCTTCAGCGCCAGCACCTCGGCTTCCAGCACCTTCTGCTCCATCAGGCGCTTCTCTTCCTCAGTCCGAATGGCCGTGGCCTTGATGCGCTGCATTTCCTGCTCGGCCTCTGCAGCCTTCTGAGCCAGAAGTTTTGCCTCCTCCTCAGTGATTTGGGCCTTTTCTGCCAACAGGTCAGCTGTTTCCTCAGACCTCATCTGGAGAGGAAAGCACTGTCAGCTGGAAGGGGCCCATTCCTGATAGCCAGTGTCGACACGCAGGTCAGCAAGAACCAGTCTCAGGCTCCTCAGGGCCGGCCCACTGAGTGTCCCCTCAGGCGACACTGGCATCACAAGGCAAGTCACACCCCTCAGTTTTTTAGAAGAGTCCCCCAGGTTTCATCTCTGAGGACCAACAAGAGCAAGTGCCTTCTCAGGGCACCTATATAAACTAAGGCTTTATGAGGGAGAAAAACAACTCAGTTCTTTCCCTTTAAATCAGGACCCAGGGGCCTCCCTGGTGGCGCAGTAGGTTAAGCAACGCACTATGAAGCAAACCGCAGCCACTGCAGCACGAGTTCAATCCCTGCTGCCGGCCAGAGAGGGGACCCACATGGTGAGGCAGACCTCTCCTGCCTTGCCCACTGCTCCCCTCAGCAGTGTACTTCCGTTGATCTGCCTGTTCTGCTCCCTGCTCTGTCTGTGGTGAATCCTCTCACCCCCCACACCTCTGGTCTGTACCCCAGTGTTTGTATGCATAAATAAATAAATCTTTAAAAAAAAAAATCAGGACTCAGGCCTCCCTGGGGGCACCAGGGGTTAAGGGGCAGCATTATGAAGCTGCAGCAGCCACTGCAACATGAGTTCAACGCCCCAGCCAGGGAGGGGACCCACATGGTGCAGCAGACCTCTCCTGCCTCGCCCACTGCTCCCCTCGGCAGTGTGTTTCAGTGGATCCACCTGTTCTGCTCCCGACTCTGTCTCTGGTGAGTCCTCTCACCCCCCACACCTCTGGCCTGTACCCCAGCTCTTGTATGTGTAAGTAAGTCTTTAAAAACAAACAAACAAATAAATCAGGGTTCAACACCAGATATGTTTGCCCCACCCCCATGCCCAGAACGTGTTAAGTGTCTGGAAACATTTTTGATTGTCAGAATCGAGGGGTGACAAGTGCTGCTGGCACCTGGTGTGGCAGAGGCCGGGGACACTGCTCAGTGCTGGACCCCCTTTCGTGCAGGGGAGGCCCCACCACAACGCAGGGCGTAACCCCGCGTCAGTGGCGCTGGGGCTGAGGAGCCCTACTTCAAAGGCAGCGCACAGAGACGGTGAAGGTCTGCGGCACAAGAACGTGGCCTAACTCCACTTCTGCCCACGTAGGTGGGGACAAAAGGGACCATTTTTTTGAGTTGGAATCAAGTGCCACAGTGAGTGTCACTCGTCTTGGCCCTCCAGAGGCCTAAGTCCAGACACCAGGAAGCCCCGTGCAGGCGCACGACCCGCGGACGTCACCAGCGCTTCGTTGGCCATCGACGCTTCTTCCTTCATCTGCAGCAGCCTTCTCTCCAGCTCGTCCCTGGTGCGTTCGGCCTCCTCCCGCATCTGCTTCTCTCGCGCGAGGCGCTGCCGCTCCATCTGCGAGGGAGCAAGAGCCATCAGAGTCGGGGCTCAGGCCTGTGGCACCACCCGTCCAGAGAGCCCCGTGTCCAAGTCTCCCCTTTGGGGGACCCCTTTCTTCCCTCTGCTCTAGGCAGCCAGTGTCATTCTCATTGCTATCCCCTCCCCCTCTCCCTTTCCCTCCCTCTTTCCAAATTAGCTGTAGGGTTGAAAACTATGCCCTCAGAAAAAACATCCAGGAATCAAGCAGCTGACCAACAAACAAGAACTCCAAACCCAGCCCCTCCCTGCAGGGACGGAGGTATTACACGCTGTGGCTCAAACAGCCAATATCGCTTTTTGTTGGGAGATCTCATGTGGCGCTGCCCTACGCTCCCAGGACACAATGGAGGTTCCTTCTCTCTGAGACGGAGCCCCAGAAACAGCCAGCTTCCTCATCTGGTTGGATGAGCCACCTTGCTGATTCTAATCCACTCAGACCCCTCCTTTCATCAACAATAGCTCCACTCTTGCCTCTGCCCCACGGAGAAGATGGAAGCGCGCTGCGTGATGCATCAATAGTTCCCACATTGTATTTCACAGGGGGAAGCTGCAGCAGCCACAGCACAGATTCTCACTGTCTCACAAGGAGGCAACTACCCGAGCCAGGCCTGTGACAGGAGGGAGCCAGGCAAGGAACACAGCCCCCCATCCTTAAGGCACCAGCACAAAGCTGCCGCCACCTCCCTTGCCTTCTGGATCACTGTATTAATTGGGCCACATGCCGAGCTTAATAAGGGGAACAAGCACAGGACAAGTGCTGTTCTCTGTGATCCTAGGGTACCAACGGAGTTCAGAAGGCAGAAGCCCGGAATGACCACTGTACTATTTTCTTTCTTAAATAATTAATGCACATTGACTTACTTACTCCTTGCTTCAGTCTTTTCCTAAACTCGAGATTTCTAAGATTTCTAAATACTAAGCAGATTAAAAATACATTGGGAATTAAAGGAATCACACAAAAGCAAGCAATAAAATATCATAACTTCTCGAATTTTCCTCTTGCAGGTCAATGTAAAGCTCGGCCAATTTGTTCTCTAATTTCCATCATACTATGGTTTTTATTAGGTGGATGACTATATCTCCATTAGCGTCCACTTGAAATAAGCCCACGCAATCCCCTTTGGTTCCCAGCTTTGCTTTTCCTGAGACCTCAGCCCTCTTCCCTCACCCCGCCCCAATAAAGGGTATCCCACCCTCACTCCCCCACCAATAAAGGGTATCCCACTGGCAAAGCAGTTTAAGACTACAAAGAATTTCCAATGTCCTTTGATCTGAGGCAGAGAAGAGGTATCCACTGGATGGATGAGAAAACTGAGGTCTAGAAGGTAAGTCACTCACTTACATCACAAACTGTTGCAACCCAAGTCTGCCTGTGCTACCTCCAGAGCCCCCTGACCAGCTGTCAGGATGTCAAGGACGTGCCTCTGTGGATCCACAGGCAGCACGAGTTGGGGACCATTCATGCTACTCCCGCCTACATGCTTCTGCTTTTCAGATCTCGCTTCTAAGCTTTGTTCTACTGAAAAAGCGGTCAGAGAGAGCTCTCCTTAAAGTTGCCACCAGGACACTGTCCTGGCTCAGGAGCACTTTGTTGTCCAAAAAAACCCCACTCTACTCCTCCAAACGTCCCAGAGAGCACACGTATGGACTGCTGTCTCAGAAAGCAGAGATGGACAGCCAGAGCACACTGGAGCAAATGGATCATTTCATTCTAAATCTCAAGGGTGGGAGTCGGTCTTGCCAGAGTACCCAAATCAGAGAGCTGCACACAGACTAATTATTACACCTCTGAGCCTGCCAGGCCTAAGGGCAGTGACTACAGCTGCTGCTACTTAAGAGTTGGTCCAAAACCACAATTGATATTCTCAGCAGCGAAGCTCAGATTAGTCGTGTGGATTTCGGTGAGTCGAAAAGGTCTATGAGTAGAAAACAATGATGCAGATCGTCCAGTCTGCTGCTACACACCGCCACCTCCCACTGCAGGCGATATGCTGCCAGGGCTGACCTGCAGTGGGGAAGTGCGGCCAGAGTCTAATTAGCATTCCAGCAGCAAGTGCTGAAATCCCGCCATGCATTCTATCACCATCTAATTAGAAAAGGAGAAGGCCAGGCACAGGAGACGGGCAGGCAAAAAGAAGCTAGTTAGTTAGACAGAAGGATGGATGGGTGGGTGGGTGGATGGGTGGATGGGTGGATGGATGGATGGATGGATGGATGGATGGATGGATGGATGGATGGATGGATGGATGGAGGAAAAATGGATGCAGGCTTGGCTATCTCTTCCCAAACCAGCATTAATCATACTTCACTTACTTCATTAAATGGAGAAATAACTAGAGACATTTCTTTTTGATATGCTATTAGAATTTATTCCTCATGTCCAGAGTTGACAACCCACTAGCTGGGCATCAGCCAATTTTAAACCCAACAGGGATAAAACAGGAGCAGATGTGTCCATGTCAGGATGACGCTTGTCTTTACCGCCCCTCACAGGTGAAGACCACCCAGTGACAGTCACAGCAAGTCAGACTTGGTCTTGCTCACCTGTTTTCGAGCCTTCTCCTCCCTGGCCTGGGCTTTCATCTGCTGAACTTCCAAAGAATCAGCCTTCCTTCTCCTCATAAAAAGGTCGTGGTTCCCAATACATAGCTGGAGAATCTGTGGCCGTGGAAGCAAAAGAGTTAAACTCACAAATTCACTGCTCACCGACTTACTGTGCCGCAGCACCATGGTCTGGGGGCTCCTGCAGGTGGCAGGAGGAAACCTGCGTAGGGGAGAAGGGGGTGAAATACCAAGACTACCACTGCCTCGATGCTTAGCTCTGGAGGTAGGCAAAGTGACTGTGCCTCGGGTACCCCAGGCATCAGGAGTCACAGTGAAGAAAGAAATACAGGACAGTAGCGTGCCGTCTGGATGTGCTGCAGTCTCTTATGCTGAGAGGTGGCTCTGCGGTTTAGAGAGGAAAATTCACTCAATAGGTGAATTCCGAGTGCCAACAGGTTGCTCGCATGGAAAAAATAAGTGGGCTCCCTCCCTTTCACTCACTACACACAAAAATCAACCTCAGAAGGATTAAAGACTTAGATGTGAAGATTAAGCTCTTGAACTTTTAGAAGAGAATACAGAATGTCTTTATGATTAAAGGATAAGGAAGAATGTCCAGACACGAAAAGCACAAATGATGAAGGAAGAGATGTATATATCTGTCTACATTAAAATTTTTTTTATTTTTTTAAAAGATTTATTTATTTATGCACACAAGAGCTGGGGTACAGGCCAGAGTCGAGGGAAGTGAGAGGATTCACCAGACAGAGTGGGGAACAGAACAGGCAGACTGACTGAAACACACTGCCAAGGGCAGCAGCGGGCACAGCAGGAGAGGTCTGCTGTGCCATGTGGGTCCCCTCCCTGGCTGGCAGCAGGGCTCGAACTCGTGCTGCAGGGGCTGCGGTCTGCTTCATAGTGCGTTGCTTAACCCACTGCACCACCAAGGAGGCCCTATATTAAAATTTAAAAAATGTTGTCTCATGCACTCTACTGGACTTGTAAATTACTTCACCTTTTTGGGGAACAACATGGCATACTCTTGAATTTAGACCCGCACTACAGTCCTGCCCTCATACTGCTGTGACAGACTCTAGATGAGAGAGACGGATGCCCGTGTGCACGGGGAGGCAGACATGAGAATGTTTGCCAGAACAGCCCTGTTTAATTGCGCAGGAGTGGAATACACCTAATTGTCCACTAATGGAATGAATAAATATCATATAGTAGAATACTACAGAGTAGCAAAACTGAAGGGATTCTGTCTTTAAGTATCAACATAGAAAGATCTCGAAAAATGGGTAAATAAAGCAACAGAAGAATACAGTTGACAGTACTTATACACATTTCAAAACATGTTAAATTTAACAGTGTATTTGTTTTACCATATCTGAAATAAAGTTCTGATGACAGGCAAGGGCATAATGAGCACACAGCTCAGACCATGAGCACCCTTGGTGGATGTCAGGGTGAACACAAGAACACAAGGGATTCAACAGCATTGGGAATGTGCTTTTCTTTCTTTCTTTCTTTCTTTCTTTCTTTCTTTCTTTCTTTCTTTCTTTTTTAAAGATTTATTTATTTATGCATACAAGAGCTGGGGTGCAGGCCAGCGGTGCAGAGGGAGTGAGCAGAATAGGCAGATCTACTCAAATATACTGCTGAAGGGAGTAGATGAGACAGGAGAGGTCTGCTGTGCCATGTGGGTCCCCTCCCTGGCTGGGGATCGAACTCGCACTGTAGTGGCTGCAGAGGCCCTACAGTGTGGTGCTCAACCCCTTGTGCCACCAGGGAGGCCCTGTACTTCTCTTTAAAACTGGTAGTGGGGGGCCTCCCCTGGTGGCGCAGTGGGTTAAGCAACGCACTATGAAGCAAATCGCAGCCACTGCAGCACGAGTTCGATCCCTGCTGCCAGCCAGGGGGGGG
>JAGFMF010011483.1:810790-823404 GCA_019455555.1 Galemys pyrenaicus | reverse complement strand
CTGCTCCCAGCTCTCTGTGGTGAATCCTCTCACCCCCCCACACCTCTGGCCTGTACCCCAGTGCTTGTATGCATAAATAAATAAATCTTAAAAAAAAAATCAACAAACAATACCCAAAGCCTGGGAATAAAAGGCATTTACTGATAAACAAGGAAAGTCAGCTGGGGATGCTCCAGCAAAGAGCAAAGATGGAGAAAGACCAGGTTGGTCCATCTGTAGTATATATATATGTCCTACCTCTTTGTCACTGTACGAGATGTTTCGGATTTCATTCCACGGGAAGGAGATCTTGGGGGTCAGTCTGTTCTCAGGATCATAGATGTGAAGCCCCAGAGCATCCACTCCAAGGAGTAGCTCTGTGCCCTTTTTATTCTGTAAATTTGATCAAGAACAGCCACTGTCAGATCCCGCTGAGGACTCAAGATCGTATTCAACTTCACAAAGAATCTAGCACACGCTGTTACATATGACAAGCTTCAACAGGTCCCGACAGAGGTCAGAGCTGTCTTATAACCCAGAGGACCTCCAGTTTCCTGAAATGGAGTTAGGCAGAGGCAAAATTATGATTCACGTGGGCCAAAGAGGGATTACCGGGAGCTTCTGTCGCTGACTCAGTGGCTACAGCAGTAATCTAAGTGTGGTGACCTTTAATTAAATGAGGCAATCACAGATGTAGAATAAAATCCCATGGGATTAAGCATCTCTTAAGTTGTAGAAAGAAAAAGCCGTTGGACAACCAGAAAGAAAATTTCAAGTGAGGTGTAAAAATTTTTATAATTGAATGTTGAAAAAAAAAATCGATCAAAATGAATTGCTGGAATTCATTGATTCATTGAAGAAGTCGGTTGGAAGTGTTGTTGGTTGTCTGTCTGCTGCACATCTGACAGTGGTCCTGACGGGCAGTCAGAGCAATCAGAGGGCTAGCACCCTAGAGCCCGAGTCATGCCCCCCTGTGGAGCCAAACTCATGCTGCAGGCGGCCCCCCAGCACTGTGGTTGGGCCTTCCGTGGCAGTGGAAGGAAGCTCCCTGCACAAGGGCCTACAGCACCTGCCCTCTTGCTGACAACAGGGAAACTGCACCAGAACTCAAGGGCAGGAAAACAGACAGACAAACGGAGAAGGGGCTTGGACTATGATGAGAAGCACCAATCCAACAGCAGGTGTCAGATGGAGAAGTGAGGGTGCCGAGAGAAATCTTTTCACTCCTCCCACACCTCAAAGTCAGGTATAATCACCAAACCATGAGTTTCCTCTGCTCCTCTGCAAAGCCCTTAGAACTACTTTGCTAACACAAGTGAGGCTCTGTAATTTTAAAACCTACAGTAAGTACAAAACAAGAGATGATTTCATTACGTTTCTGACTCGTTTAAATTAAAACAAACAGAGAAGGAGTCTACCGCTGCCTCCTTTAATTATGACTCCAACTCTTCTGGAGATTAAACAGGGATGGGGACTCAAGTAATCCCCTTGAAATTGTTTTAAGCACTACTCTTCCTTAGTTGATAGTGAAATTTCAGGAACTTTAATATAAAAGACACTAAAGATCCATTACCTTTGTCAATTGTGCAATGTAAAAAAGCATAAAATTGTATATTTTAGTCTAACTGCTGCAAAATTATTCCCTATAGGTGGTGGCCATATGTACGAAGAGGTAAGGGGAGTTGTGTTCTCAAAACTAGAGAAATACATTAAATAAGTTTGATCTTAAATAAGAAACCAAAACCACATTAATAACACTCCAGAAAATAACCTTCTGTATCATTATGAAAAAAATTTTAGGCACTATTTACTATATGAAATAACTTCCTGGTGTGCCTTATTTTTTGTGAAATGATCCTTTTAAAAATCTCTGTTTAGAAAATAAGTTAGTAGAAAGCTATCCTAGTATCTTTAAAATGAGTCTCAACTTACCCAAATTTAATAAAAATTTCTAAGAGCCAAAAAAAGAGTAAATCAGTATAACAAAGGCAGGCCACGGTGGATGGGTGTTTTAATGCCTAGGTTTCAGCACTCTGGAACCAGCAATGAACTGCTTCAGCAAATGCACGAATTCCTTTGGAAGGAACTGTCTGTATGTCGCAACCAACTGCAGACCCAGGGAAAAAAGATGCTGAACCTGAGCTGAGAACAAATGCTTCTCTGGAGCAGAAGCAGTGAGATCCCAGAGGACAGCGGGGACTATTTATTATCGGTCTGAATAGAAAACCAATTAGCCTGCTAGTGAGAACAAAAGTCCCCGCCCAAACAAGCCAGTAATCTATAAGAGCAGCTTTGCTCTCCTGCGCCCTGGGGGGGGAGAATGTATTTACAGGTACTCCCCATGGGCCAGATCTCAAAGAGCCACAAATAATCAAGTGTTACTTTCCGAGCATTCAAACAGGTTTCTCCTGAGCACAAGGACCAGGCCCAAATCCCTCTCCCTGAGGCTCAACTGACACTTAACTACCTAGGATCTAATTAAAGTCCAAAATAGAAAATTAGACCATAAGACCTCTCTCCCCTTCCTCTTTTCTTCTTCACCACTGGACCATTAAAGAGTCTACCACCCCGGAATGAGGAAGTAACCCATTTTAGCAGTCTGCTCCTGTTTCGGTCTCTGCTTATATCCAGGGAACTCGGGGAGACATCAACGCACCCTGATGGCAAAGTAGTTCACACCATACATCTCCAGGTCCTGAGCTATCTTCAAATATTCCATTTCAGCTTCGTCCCTGTATGAAGAATGAAAGGCATTGTCACGGGAGCTAAGTGAGAAAACTGGAGGCCAGGTGCCCGCCAAGCTCAGAATCTGCCAGAAGATGCAAGCAGAGCAGACGCCAGCCAAGATATTCCCAGCCCCCTCGACTGAACACATCGAGGTCAAGCAGAATTTCCCATCCCCATAAAAACAAGAGGACAGATTCATTACAGTGCCTTTTGGTTTCAATTTCACGCTCTGCCCTTGGTAAATAGTGACACACATCACAAGTAATTCAAGAAAAGCACGTGTGGTGTATCCTCTCCTTTCCAATGGATTTGTACGTTCAAATTTTATTTAAGTTGTTGCTTTATTCCAACTGTGTACTTTCTTCACCTAGAAAGTTCTGACAGTGAAACAACTCTCCACAGGTTACCTGACAGCTACCTTCCAGATTTTATTTGTTTGGTAGTGTTGGAGGTTAGGGCATGGACTATCTGGGCTGTCAAATCCAAGCCAGGTCACCTATTTCTGAGTCAAATTTATAGTAAGTCCTTAAGGCAGCAGTGACTTGCAAAAAAAAAAAAACAACTCCCAAACAGGCATAGTATTGAAATGTTTTAACTCAAGTCTCCCTATGACCTTGCCTTTTCCACGCTCTCTGCGATCTCAAAGTGCTCTCAAATGAATTTTGGAATTTCAGTCCGAGAGTAGGCCACACGGTGCTGATACAAATCGGGGCAACGACCTTAGAAAATTGTTTGAGGTTATTTTTAAGAGCAGCAACAGACAACAACCTGGCCATCTATAAGTACCTGTGGTTTATAAATATAGTGGCGTGAAAATGAAAAGTCTCCTGCTATGTTCAACAAACCCAAACCTCACAATATGACACCCGATAAACAAATGAGACACAAAAAATAGGAACGAACTGCTTTTATATGGCGTTCACAACTAATCTATGTTAGAAATCAGGAGAACAGTTGGTTATCTTTGGGGAGGAAGGAGGTAAAGTGATGGGGGGGGTGGGGGAGTGAAGGGGTGGGAAGGTGACACACTAGTAATCACATGGTATGTGGCGTTGTATTATCACGTGTGGATAATACTTTTTGGTTAAAGTTTAAGGTTAAAAAAAGCATATGATAGGAAGTTGATTTGAAGAAGAAAATGCTAAAGGCTAGTGAAAGATGATCAGTTCCTCAAGTGATCGGGGAAATGCTTTAATGCTCACAACTTTTTACTTTAGATCACAATAATTAGATTGATAAAAACGAGTGTGTGGGGGAGACAGTCTCATACACGGATAAGGGCACGTGAAAAGGTGCAACTGAGGGAACCTGGAGGCTCCTGTCAAACACGGGATGCTCACACCCTTTGAGCAGCTGTTCTGAAGAATCTACCCTTAGAGCTACTCCTACCTACAATGGCATGATGATATAAGATTGTATACTGCAGAACGTTCTGTAAAAGTGACAACTATAGTTATTTCAAATGCTATCAATAAAGGAATAGACGTAACAGCCATGGGACAGCCACACGGGGCAATTCTTAAAATGAAACTGAGCTCTCAGTGAACACAGCGGTCACCCTGACAGGCAGAACCCACACCCACTGTACACCCCACGCACCGGACAGAGGACGCACACAAAACCGAGGGCAGCATCACACCGGGCTCTCCTTTTCCCTTTCCTTAATTTGGTGTCCCATTTTGTTCAACAAGCATGTCCTAGTTTTGAGGTTCTTAAAAAAGGAGGAAGTCGGTAAAGAAATGTAAACTGATAATGAAGCAGCCTCACCTGGCCCGGCCTCGGTGCTCTGCATACCAGGCTGTAATTCTTTCCTCCCACATTTCTGGAGTCATTTGATATAGATTTATTACCTAACCAAAAAAAAAAAAAAAAAAGAACAAAATAAAAAACCCACACACAAAGAAAGTTTTGGTATTGTCTGCCATTTTTGTAATTATGTATCATCTTTACAAAACAGCAAAGCTATTTTTAAAAAGCCACATACAGGGAGCCAGTCACACACAGACGTGGGCGTGTAAACAAGCACCATTCAATTTGAGTCACAACTTGGGCAGCTGCACCATTTATCAGGCCTAGGTGCACCCCTCGCCTGGCAGGGCCCCTCCTTCCCAGGCTGTGGCTCCGGGAGGAGGGAGGAACTCGCTAGGAGCTGAGCTCCGCCACCCGCCACCCGGGAGCCTGTCTATGCAGCCGCCTTTGCCTGCACAGAAGGCATCAAGGGAGCAGGAAAAGCCAGGAAAGGTGGGGAGCAGCCCTGCACGACATGATAGATGGGCACAGCTGTAATACCAGAAACAGGACAAGGGAGAGAGGGCCTACTTGTTGGCTAAAGAACAAGATAAAACTACACCGAGGTTTAAAAACTACATCCCACCCCCAACTCCTCTCCTCCATCAGCCAGAGCAGCAGCAAACCACTCACTCGTTTGGGTAACTCACATGTGACCCTCAACATCCCCGAGAATCACCACTGCTCACCCACCTTTACACAAAACCACGCCTGAGAACCGTGGTCCGCCAGGGCAACCCAAGACAAGCGCCATGAACCCCTGCTTCTTAATGTTCTCAACACAGGCTGCACACTTTTTACTCAAGAATGACCACAACATATTTTTTTAAAATGTTCTTGCCATGTACTCCCAGTATTCCTCAAGTCCTTCAGTTAGTTTTCTTGTAGAGCAAGCTCATAACCTTGTGTCTTCCCAAAGAGGGAATTTTTTTCTTCTTACCCTTTTGGGAAGCAATTCTTCTTGGGCCAGAAATCCCCGCTTGTGAACAGAAGGGTCGTAGTCACCATACTGGAAGGAGAAGAAAGTGATTGAAATTCTAAGGCCAACTGCCATTTCTGAACAGTCTCTAAATCAGTCTCATTCCCTCCCAGCTCCGGGCAGCAATTCAATTCTGATGACGAGTCAAGATTTCAACCTTGCTAGTTTGTTATCCTTGAATGAAATACAAACCTGATTATATCTATGAACAGAGTTGCATAATCCCGGAAGGGATGGACAGGTGATGTGCTAATAAGAATGTGACATCTGTATAGAAATGTGACTGTGTTGTCTAACCCACAAAGAAAGCAGTTGGTACCAAAACAGCAGCTTTTGAAATGAAACAACAAAACACAACTGTGAAAGTTGTGATTAGCATCGTGTGATAAGAGTCTTACCTACAAATGCTTCTAAGTGGCTGGTAATTGGAACCTACTGCTAGGTGGGAGATGAGAATAATGCAGGCAATATTTTTAATACCTTTCACTCAAGCTCTGAAAAAGGCTTTGGGGAAAAAAGAAATCTGATGCCAATATTGCCGTTCCCTATCTGTACAAAGAAATGAGTGAAAGATTTTCCTAAAACTGCAGAACAAGTGACTAGTGGGACTAGAAATGGGCCCTGCATTTTTAATACATTTACCCAGGGATAATGCCTTGGAAATTTATTTTCTGATTTAAGAAAACAATCTCTTTCTTTCCTAGAAAACTTAAGTCTGACAAGGAAATAATAAAAAATGATGGAATTTTAAAAAAGAAATCAACCATGAAGCACCTGGAAGACTGGAAAATCAAAATCTATCTCTTATCAATCGGCTTCTAGTGACTTTCCTTTTGACCGAAACAACAAAACTCAGTAGCTTAGTGTAATCGTCTATAAACGTTTACACTTTTAGCCATCAAATTGAAAAAAAAAAAAAAAAAAAAAAAGAAAGATCAAGCACCAGACTGTCGGGGCTACAAANAAAAAAAAAAAAAAAAAAAAAAAGAAAGATCAAGCACCAGACTGTCGGTGCTACAAACCATCAGGCTGGATCCGGGGACAGCCCGCCCTCTCGTTTCCAAAGAGTCTCAAGCTAGACTCGTGCGTTTCCCGGATGAAGCTGTGCGCCTAACAACAGATACTGTGGGCTACAATACTATGAATGTAAAAGAAAGGGATTGACAGGAGATGCTCATCAGCCAGTCTACATGCTGCATTCCCAGACCACTCCGTTACAAAAGCCTCCTGAATTAATATTTCTGATGACTCCCTTCATTATCTTGTGAGTAGCAGAATTGTATTGCATTGCCTTTTGAGTGTTAAAAGAATTAATTTTTCAAACTAAACATTGAAAATCTGCCAGTTTTTGTAACTCTGTCTAGGCATTTCTTCATTTAAAAAACCTAAAGGAACCTGCTTCCTCTCAATCTCTCAGCGGCCCAGGGATGTAATAAATCAGTCACTGTGAGAGTCTAAACGGTGGTAGCCCCTTGGGAGGCAGGCTGCTTAAGCTTCAGTATCGGCTCTGCCATTTCTTAGCTGTGACCTTGGAAATCTGCACCTCAGCTTTCTCATTGTGAAATGGGGATAATAACTATCTGAGAGAACTCTTGTGGAGATTAAATAATACCCATAATAGTTTTAAACTATGCTTGATACATAGCATTCAATACCTGACATCAAAAGATCAAAGTTCAAGTCTGTCACCTCTGAATCTGTTTTCTCATTCGTCAGACGAGAGCACTAGCCTTAGAAAATTTCAAAGGGGCCTCCCGGGTGGTGCAAGAGGTTAGGCACTGCACGATGAAGCATCTGCAGCCACTGCTGCACCAGTTGGATCCCTGGCCAGGGAGGGGATCCACATGGCGCAGCAGACCTCTCCTGTCTCCCCGCTGCTCCCCTCGGCAGTGTACTTCAGTCGATCTGCCTGTTCTGCTCCCCGCTCTGTCTCTGGTGAATCCTTTCACCCCCACACACACATCTGGCCTATACCCCAGTGCTTGTATGCATAAATAAATCTCAAAAAGAAAGTTTCAAAGGGGGGCAGATTTTGGAATATTATCTAAGGCCCTCAGTAAGGCACCTTCTCTCTAAACCTCAGCTTCCTCACCTGGAAAACCAGGATCATAATAGCACCTGCCTCATCAGGGGGAGACAAGGAGACAGTAAGATAATACAGGTGAGCATTTATACAGGTGAGCATTTGCATGAACCTGCTTCCCAGTGGATGTCAGGTGTTACTGTCATCTTCTGCATTATTTATGGTGACATTGGCCTCTGTTTGCATCTCTGATTTTTGCTCTGAGTAGTCTCTCAACTGTGCTGACCCAGTGCTAATGCAGAAGTAAGCAGATATGCAAAGTGAAAGTTGTAAATTCAGACTCCAAAGGCTGTGAAGATTTAGGATCCACATTATCTCACTGAGCACCTAGCTACTCCACTGATCAAATACTTTCCATCTGAGGAATGCAGAGGCAGCAAAGACCCTGCAAAGAACTTCTCCCCGGGACTGACTCCACTTTCTACATTAAAGCCACCTTGATGTCTGCGTCTGCTCCTAAATGTCTCTTTGAGGAACAAAGGAAAAGAAAAAAAGAACCCTTAAGTTAGGCAGTTGGTGAACATAAAAGAAAGTCATACCAGTCCACACTCCATAGATGGAGTAAGCTGTTCCTCACTCCATTTTTAAATTTTTTTAAAAGATGTATTTATGCATATAAGAAATGGGGAACAGGCCAGAGGTTTGGGATGTGAGAGGATTCACCAGAGAAAGTTAGGAACAGAGCAGATGGACAGACTGAAATATACTGCTGAGGGGAGCAGCAGGTGAAGCAGGAGAGGTCTGCTGTGCTATGTGGGCCACCTCCCTGGACGGGTATTGAACTTGTGATGCAGTGGCTACTGAGTACTTCATAGTACAATGCGTAACCCTTTGCGCTGCCAGGGAGTCTCCCCCTCATTCCTTTTTAAAAGAAGATTTCTTTATTTATGCATACAAAAGCTGGGGTACAGGCCAGATGTGCAGGGTGGTGAGAGGATTCACCAGAGACAGAATGGGGAGCAGAACAAGCAGATCAACTGAAATACACTGCTGAGGGGAGCAGTGGGCGAGGCAGGAGAGGTCTGCTGCGCCATGTGGGTCAGCTCCCTGGCTGGGGAACGAACTTGTGCTGCAGTGGATGCTGACTGCTTCATAGTGCTGAGACTTAATTACTTGCACCACCAGGGAAGCCCTGTTCCTAACTCTTTTTATGTACAGATGCATTCTAAGAATAGGACCAGGAGTAAATTTCCTGTGAAGATATTAATGATTCTTGGATTTTAGGCTACAGCACCTGCAAGGGCCTGTACTTAATTTTATATTCATAATTTGGTATTTCTGCATTAAAAAGTAAACTCTAAGTTATACAAACTTTAGGTTCCCAAAACCTACATCCATCCCTGATATAGACTGGTCGACTTTATTTTTATTTTCCTTTCTTTTTTTTATATTTTTATTATTTATATGTATTTGACATCAATTGTAATCCCCATGGATTCCCCATCACCATATCACCTGTGCACCATCACCTCAGTCCCCTGTGCTCCCGTCTGCCCTCAACCCTCCCCCTCTTCCCTCCCCACCAAGTGTCCCCAATTTGTCCTTGTCTTTTCATTTTTGGTTTTTGTAGACCAGTTGACTTTAAATTTAAGAAGGAACTTTGCCATTTAAAGAACTCATAGAGTCAAAATCTTAGCACAAATAGAAACTCCCTCTAGATAGTATATATTTTCCTCTGGCTATATGTATAGAATATTAGATCAAATGCTCTGAACAGGATTTCATAAAACATAAAGATTTGACCAAGATATACATAGAATAACTAGATCGCTAACCCACACCAGTCATTAAATTCCAGATGGATTAAAGACGTAAGCTAAATAAAAAAATCCGTAAATGTTCCAGAACAAAAATATAGAAGAACATATGTATACTGATGATTGGTGAAGTCATTCCAAAAAATCACTTATAACATTAGAAGATTGACAAGTTAAAACAGAGGTTAATATCCATAATATATGGAGTCTCTATAACTCAATTGGAAAAAGATAAACAATGCAATGGAAAATGGCAAGTCAGGGGCCTCCCTGGTAGCACAAGCATCGCACTGTGAAGCATCAGTTGCACAGCAGCAGGAGTTCAATCTCCGGCCAGGGAGCTGACCCACATGGTGCAGCAGACTTCCCCTGTCTCACCTGCTGCTCCCCTCAGCAGTGTGTTTCAGTCGATCGGCCTGTTCTGCTCCCCGCTCTGTCTCTGGTGAATCCTCTCACCTCCCACACCCCTGGCCTATGCCCCATTTCTTGCATGCATAAGTAAACAAATCTTTAAACAAAGGAAATCGCAAGTCATGTAAACAGTTGATCCACGAAGGAAAGAGAGTCCAGTAAACCTATGACAAGATGCTCAGCCCAACTGGAAATCAATGAGGTGAAAACTTTTTAAAAATTTATCTTTCTATTGGCAAAATATCTATATATTTTATTAATTTCTTATATATATTCTTTTGAGGTAACAGTGTAACAGGGTGGTCCCCAGGGAAAGGAGAGTTTCCAAGTTCCCTGCCCCACCCAAGGGAGGGTGGGGCTGAGCAGGAAGGAGGAGAGGAGACTGGAGAAGAAAGGAAGAAAGATGGCGAGCAAGAAGACCTGGAGAAGGCACATGGAGCAGAGAAACGTGAAGAAGCTGCGCTTGCTTCTTGGCCTTGGACTGGTACTAGGGACTTGGGGAACATGGAAGGAGACACTTGAAACAGACATGGGTGGAGACCCATGGGGAGGTTGACAATGGCAGTTTTTGTCTTGCTTTTGATTTTGCTCCTTCCCTTCCAGGAGAGCTGAGTCCCTTCTGCCCCTTTCCTGTGGGTCCCCATCAAAAGGTGCCTTAGACTGTGGCAGGCTTTCTGGCCTCAACAGCCCTGCTTTGAGCCATCCTTATTTGGCTGGACATTTACCCACAAGGGGATGAGTAACTGGATGTCTCATGTGGAAACTATCTTTCTTTCCCTTCTCTTTGTTGCACACTAATTGTATTAAAGTTCCTTTCCATTAAAGGTCTGACGCACTAGAGTATGCTTTGTCTTGATGTGATGCGTGGCAAAACCTATTCAAAGTGGGGTAGGTTTGGGGGTCCCGGGGTGCACCTCACCGTACCCGGTAACATAAGGATCCTCCCTATCAGGTATCACCACCACAGTGCACCTACCACCAAATCACCTGTAGTCTATCACTGTAGTTCACGGTGCTTCCTTCTGTCTCTGCTCTTATCTTTCCCCCAAGATTAGCAAACTTTTTAAAGACTGACAGCATCCTCTGTTGATGAGGATATGGAAAAATAGGTATTCTCATGCTATTTTTAGAAGTTAAATTAAAATTTACATACAGAGCCTCCCTGGTGGTGCAAGGGGTTAATTCTCAGCACTATGAAGCTGTCCACAGCCACAGCAAGAGTTCTATCCCTGGCTAGGGAGGGGACCCACATGGCACAGCAGACCTCTCCTGCCTCGCCCCGCTGCTCCCCTCAGCAGTGTATTAGATCTGCCTGTTCTGTTCCCCACTCTGTCTCTGGTGAATCCTCACCCCTCCCACACCCTGCACCTCTGTACTGTATCCCAGTTTTTGTATGCATAAATAAGTAAATCTTTTAAAATAAATAAATAAATAAAATTTACATACATAAAACTCACCATTGTAAGCATTTAATTCAGTGGTTTTTAGCATATCCAGAATGTTGTGCAACCATCACCACTATCTAATTCTAGAAGGTTTCCATCACCCTAAAGAGAAATACCATGCCCATTACCAGTAACTCCTAATTTCCTTCTTCTCCTCCCAGGTCCCTAGCAACCTAAATCTACTTTCCGTTTCTATGGATTTGCTTATTGTGGACATTTCATATAAATGGGGCCTTTTGTGTCTGGTTTCTTTCACTGAATATTATTTAAATTTTAAATGTTCTTATCCTTCAACCCAATTATGCCATTTCTTGGTGTCTAACAAGAAATCTTGTTCATATGTGCCCAAAACAGTATATTCAAGAATAGTCACTGGATTCATTTAATAGTAGAGAAGTAATAGAAAGAAAAAATACATTACCAATATAGATATATTTGAATAACCCAGGCCCTTATGTCTATAAAATACTGTTATGCAGTTGAAAGGGTGAGGTGGGTCTATCTATTTTGACAGTTTCAAGTGAAATGGGAGTGGTGTACAAGAGGTCCCCTCCAGCAGCCATGCAGAAGTGGAATTTGGGGAGAGGTTGCTTCACCTAACTGCATCCATTGCCCTGCTGAGGTTTTGCCAATTCAAGCAAGTAAATGAGCTCAAATAACATATCTACTCAATTTACTCATTCCCTGTCCATGTTCCAGCTTTGAACGGTTACTTTGTTGTGGCTTTAATTTTCCTTTTACTTGCTTACTAGAGATATTAAGCATTTTTCTTGTATTTACCAACCGAATGGTAAATACTCATTTTCTCTTCCATAGAGTGCCTGTTGGACATACACTTCTAGAAATCTACCTTAGGGAGGATGCGCTTTTTCACACAGACACAAGGAATCATATAAAAGCACTGTTTATAACAGGAGAAAAATAGAAACAACCTACTTCTTCCTCAGAAGAGGAATGGATAAGTAAACTGGGTTTATTCATCAACACCTTCTAAAATCAAAGAGCCACATCGACACATATAATGTGAACACATCTCGAAATCATTGTTTTGTGGGAAAAAATAGCATTTTAAAAAGGATATGCATTGGGGCCTCCTTAGGGTACAGGGGTTAAAGACAGCAGTCTCAAGCTATCAAGCAGCCACTGCAGCACAAGTTCATTCCCCAGCTTGCCAGGGAGCTGACCCACATGGCGCAGCAGACCTCTCCTGTCTCGCCCGTTGCTCCCCTCAGCGGTGTATTTCCATCAATCTGCCTGTTCTGCTCCCCACTCTGTCTCTGGTGAATCTTCTCACTCCTACACCTCTAGTTTGCACCTCAGTTCTTACATGTATAAATAAATAAATATTTTTTTTAAAGATTTATTTATTTATGCATACAAGCACTGGGGTACAGGCCAGAGGTGTGGGGGGTGGTGAGAGGATTCACCACAGACAGAGCAGGGAG
>JAGFMF010011483.1:798030-810236 GCA_019455555.1 Galemys pyrenaicus | reverse complement strand
CCCGCTCTCTGTGGTGAATCCTCTCACCCCCCCCACACCTCTGGCCTGTACCCCAGTGCTTGTATGCATAAATAAATAAATCTTTAAAAAAAAAATAAAGTTCCTTTCCATTAAAGGTTTTACACACTTGATTACGATATTTGCCTTGATGTGGCAGGCAGGTTTGGGGCACTCTGGAGTGCCGCTCACCCTGCCCTGTAACATGGCCTGTCTGACCACTCCTTGAGGTGTAACCCTCATAGTCTCTAACCATAATGACCACCAGAGTCTTCTAACAGGTTTTTTTAATCCAAATTTGTCTTATACCCCGCCTGCCTGTCCTTCACTCAGCTCTGCATCCCCTTTAGGATAAAGTTAAGACCCTTTATGATCTGGCCCCCTGCAGACTTCTCCAGCCTTAGCTCTTGCTACCTATACTTTCCAGATATCCAGCTTCCCAGCTGAGTTGCCTTTTGGTGCTCTGTCCCTAATTTGCATCAGAGTACCAAGAAACAATAAGTCTCCTCTCCAACCATTCTTTTCTCTCTATGAACATTAGGAGTACTGCAAGAATAATGAATTACATACCATCCTCTCCCAAAGTCATTTTAATAAGAACACATTTCAACCACCTAAAAAAAAAGAAATCATAATAAAGTCCAACAGGTGGTTTAAAACGTTGCAAGATGGCTGGGTGCAACTAAAGAAAAAACGAAAACAACAAAAACCCAGCCCATACTTTTGATTCAAACAGAACTCAGACTCCAACCAAGAAATATGATTCTTGCTAACTGAACCATGTGATTAATATTTGTATTTATACTTTGAAGGTAATTGTTTCTTTATGCTTGGAATTAACTATGTCTATATCATTGGCAAAGCTAAAGTACTGTAATGAATACATTTGTGCATAATTATATTCCACGTGTTAATGAACTCAATTCACTTTCTCCTCCACACTTCCTAAGTTCCTTTCTGTTTCAGATAAGTTGTGTAAGAAAACAAACTAGATATAATGAAGGAATGAGTATGATTCTGAAGTCTGGACAAACAAGACCCTACAAATGAATCTGGAATTCAGTGAAAGGTGGCAGGTGCTACCCAGAGACCTCCCTCTCCCACAGACTGGGGGCGAGAATGCAGTGCACTGAGTAAGGCACCTGGACCCCATAGTTCTGACCCTATCTCCACGTTCTAGCTCCATTCTGCTTCAGAGACGTGAACTACAAATACCATTTTAGAATTAACATGGTTTTGTGATCTTAGACAAGTTATTCATCATTTCTGGGCCTTAAATTCCTCTCTGGCAAAAAGAGCATAATACACTCAAGCCCCGGCTTATGAAAAAGACCACACCAAGTTTCACACAAAATATATATGTTGTAGTATTCTGTGAAACTGTAAAAGAGGAAGAGCTTATGAATAGCATAGTCAGAGTTCTCCTACTAATATTAACCAATAGTCCTAGAAACCAGAAGCATGTTATAATAACCCTAAATTTTCCAAAAGCAGACTTAAAGCCACAGATTACCTTTGTTTGTAAGATTCTGAGAATTTACACCGGAAAAAAACCCCAGCGTATCCTCCCCCACCATATGAATCACATATGCTGTCTGTGAATCACTTTCATCTCTAAATTAGTAGGATCTAAATTAGCAGGGCTTTCCTACAGTGAAATCTGTGTAAGCAAACATCTGCTGGTTCCCTGAAAAGTTTTTCCACAGGTGGTCTTTGAATTTGTGGCCCAAAATCCATGCAAAGAAAACGTAGCCTTTGCAACCTGCAACTGAAACCCTTCAAAGAGAAGTGCTGTCCTTGAAAGATTGGGTCTCCTCTCAGCTGGGGAGAAAATGTGCTAAAAAGGAATTCCACCCTGGTGAGGAAGCGCTTATATTTAATGAAAGTGACAATGACTGCTTCATCACTGTCAGAGCAATACTGATTGAGAGGACACATCTTTCCTGTTATTAATATTCTTAATCAAGGCAGAAAAGGAAGCATATGCTTCAGCTGAATCGAGGTCTATTTTCTGTTTTCTCAGGGTAGTAGAACAGAGGTGGCACAAAATGCAAGTCATGAATTCTGCCCTTAGCTCCACCCAAGATTGCCAGAATGACCCTGGGCAAATCACTAAGGGTAACTACTCTCTTGGGGAAAACCCCAACGTCTGGCTTTTAGGGAGTTTCCTTTCTTATTCTACACTTTGTCATGTTGTTTATTTCTGTTTCTAATTTGTGGTATTTTGCTTTGCTATCATCTCCGGATGAAAGGACTATGAGGCACTTGAGACTATGGAGCAGAGTCCAGCGGTCACAAATGAATTTTGTGATCTTTTTTGTGACCTTTTTTTTTTTTTGAAGATTTATTTATTTATGCATACAAGAGCTGGGGCACAGGCCAGAGGTACGGGAGGTGAGAGGATTCACCAGACAGAGTGGGGAGCAGAACAGGCAGACTGACCGAAACACACTGCTGAGGGGAGCAGCAGGTGAGGCAGGAGAGGGCTGCTGCACCGTGTCCCCTCCCAGACCCGGGATCGAACCTGTGCCGCGGTGGCTGTGAAAACCCCACAGTGCGGTGCTTAACCCCCTGTGCCACCAGGAAGGCCCTTTTTTTTTTGGCCAACTTTTTAAGACTTCTACCCATACCTATGTTAAATAGGTATGGGTAGAAACAAGTCCTCGAGGAAGGGAGAACAAGAGGAGATGCTTTGGTAACTCTAAGTGTGGCACAATCAACAACCCCCCTCAGGCCTGGCAAATCCTCAGCAAATATTAGACAAGTGCTCAAGTGATTAAATTGACTCTGGAGCTCCTGTTTGTCTAACTAGCATGTACAGACACCCACCCCCTCCAAAAAAAAGGCCAGTTACTTCCTGGCCTTGATTTGAAAGTGTATTAAGCTACCCAAAAAGAGTGGGCTAAGAAGGCAAGTGTGTCTTATTAACTTTTGGAATTCTGCAGGAAAACGGCTCAATGGTCTGAAGCTGGGGAGGAACTAAACATAAAAGGAAAGTAGTAACTGAGAAGATTATGCTTCAAAATCACTAAGTCATTAAGGTGTCCCAATTCCGGGGACCAAGAGAAGGTGGCATATGAACCACCATGGTCTGACACTATAATTGGTCTTATAAAAAGAGGACAACAAATACAAGACCTGTGGCCTCCCTTCCCACCACTCCTAACCCACCGTGACGTCTCTGTGAATGACGTTAGGCCAAACGGTTGGCTCAGTGGGTCAAAAAAATCTGCGGTGGGTCCTCCCCTGGTGGCGCAGTAGGTTAAGCAACGCACTATGAAGCAGACCGCAGCTACTGCAGCACAAATTCGATCCCTGCCACTGGCCAGAGAGGTGACCCACATGGCCTGGCAGACCTCTCCTGCCTCACCCGCTGCTCCCCTCAGCAGTGTGTTTCAGTAGATCTGCCTGTTCTGCTCCCCACTCTGTCTCGTGGATCCTAGCACTTTTGGCCTGTACCCCAGTTCTTATATGAATAAAAAATTTTAAAAATCTTAAAAAAAAAAAATCTGCGGTGCCCAACATGGATGGAACTGGAAGGGATTACGCTAGCTACAGTTAGTCAGAAGGAAAAAA
Organism: Galemys pyrenaicus; assembly: GCA_019455555.1. Lineage (NCBI taxonomy): Eukaryota > Metazoa > Chordata > Mammalia > Eulipotyphla > Talpidae > Galemys > Galemys pyrenaicus. The sequence continues at coordinate 806,663 of JAGFMF010011483.1, read as the reverse complement.
GATAAATGCCAGATGGGCTCACTTATATGTGGAATCTAAAGAAACCAAACGAAAGTCAAGGAAAAGTCAAAACTAGCAAGCTGACCAGAGGACCGAAGCATACAGCAAAGCAGGGGTCAGGAGGAGGAGCAAAACCGGGAAGGGAAGAACACAAGGGAACATGGTGATGGTTCCTGGGTGATAAGGTGGCGGGAAAAATTATGGCGACTACAATTATGTGAGAAAAAAATCATTTAATTAATAAAAAATTAATTAATTAAAAAAAAATCTGTAGTCCCGGCCGTAAGCTCAGCTGGCATGCTCATCCGGGTGAATGAGGTGGGGTTCTCTCCGGGGTGTGGCAAGGTCCCCACACACACAGGGCAGCAGGTTCTTGGAAGATAAGTTTGGAATAAGGATCTAAAGGCCATCTTTGGCCAAAATTGGAGACCATAAGTTCATTTTTCCTGGCTAATAGAGGTTAATCCAATGAAGGTGATTAATCACAAGTGGATAATGAGATTATACAGGAAATTCGTCAGGCTGTACACTTATCATTTGTACACTCTCTCTCCCTCACAAGACTGCATGGAAGCTGGGACAGAGGCAGTGTTTCCCCAAGTCCGCAAGTCCCACAGCAGCTGGGGACTTTCTGGGGACTATCTTTACGCAACCCAGAAAATCCGAAGAAGCAGACAACGAGAGTGAGCCCAGGACACAAGCTAATGCATTTTTCTTCTTGGAGCCTACCTTGGCCTGGACAGCGTAAGAAGCCAGCAGCACAGAAGCCTCGGGAGGGCAGTAGATCTTTTCATCTAAAATCTGCTTCTTTACCTGGAAGGGCAACGAGGGAGACATGATGTCGTGAGCATGGAAGGGAGCCGTGGAAGCTGGTCACAACAGATGGCTGCAGGGTGTTCTAATAAGGGCTGCCAAGCCCATTAATGATTTTCTGACAAAGCGTACGGGTTTTTTTTTAATACTGTGGGAGACAGGCTGAGCGTTCAGCCACCAAGAAGTTACCAGTAACGTGGCTGCCCAGAAGAACCCCCAATCTCTCCTGCTCATGAGCAGATGCTGAAGAGGAGAAACAATCTTCGTGGTTAAAACAGACTGACATCTCGGCGGTGACAGAGGAGAGCTGTGAACTAGAGAAGTGTCAAAAGCAGCTCTGGTGGTGATTACAGGCTCAGCCCCTGCTGAGCACACGCAGCACTAGAGGAAATGGAGTCTACTTTTAAGTCTTCACACAAGACAAAAGTCAGCACGGCCACTGAGTTATGACTGCAGAAAAAGAAATCACTTTCTATATGCCCGCTCTCAGAAAAAAGGAAGCAATAAACTGTGATTGATTCAACTTTTAAGTACGTGTGAGGTCCAGGAAATGTAATTCTTGAGCCATAATCTTGAATCAACATATCTCATTGCACGTACTTTCTCAGAATGGTACAGTGTGTGAGGTTTTAGACGTGGAGGAAAGGGAGCTGCAGGAGGGGTGGGGGGAGCACTGAAATAAACACAACAGGAAAGCCACCTCTCTCTTCGCAGACGTTAACAGACACCAGGTTCATAAAAGTAGTGGTTTGCCTTGTGCAGTCATGGAGGACTCCAGCATTTCAGTATGAGGGAAACTCAGGCTAAAGTCACATGAGAGCCGGGCACTGCTTCCAAGTGCTTACAAGAAAGCCATCTCTACAACACTGGGACATTCCAGGGCCCGGGAGGTCAGCTGTGGTTCCATTCCAAGCAGTACGACTTTCTAATGTCTTGGTTTCTTTTCAAAAAAAAAAAAAAACAACAAAGGCTCGCTACAGAAAAATCGCAAGGGCTTCCCTTTTGTAAAAGAAATGATTTTGGGGCACGGGGCAGTGGATATTACGTTTAACTTAAACTCACTGAACACAATAACGCAAGGGTCAAACTAATTACAGCAGAACTACGTGACAGATTATACATCCACTTCTGGGAAATCATGTCATTAACACTCCAACTGTGATCTCTGCCATTACTGACAGCGGAAACACTGTAACTAACCATGAAAACAGGGAAGAGCAAATCGGATTGTGTTTTCATCCTCACACTACCCTCCCTTTCCTGGGCCCCCAGTCAACTAAACCTATAATCATGAACCTCCTAATTTCTTCAGTTCAGTTCAGCAACTACTTACGGAATGCCTACTGGACACTCAGTGAGCCTTGCCTTTAAGGGGCTTGCAATCTAATAAGGGAGTAAGGAGAAATAAGAGCTTAGACAAAAGAATAGCGTGAAACACAGTATTTGAAGTTCCGGAGCACAGAGTGAACCAAGTGTCAGTGGAGTTCTGAAGTCCAGCCTTAATGAGAACAGATTTTGAACTTTTGACAGAACCACTCCTTGTAAAACTCTCTTTTTAGATTTCTTTTGCAACTACTGAGTACTTAAGCTAGTGAGAAGAAAACAGGCTCCGTCTTCAAAGAGGTTTTGAGTATGGTAGCGACTCGTATGTATTCTTTCACCACCACCCACGGGCAATTTCATCTGACACATGGCCTCATCACTTGAACATAACTCCAGCCTCAAGATTTTTTCCCATCACGAAACCAAAGTAACTGACTTTGCAGAGACGGAGGATTTCCGCAATGAGAAGGCACTTGTGGCCTCCTCTGAGAGGTCTACCCGTGCTGCTTCCATAAACAGGCCTGGGTGAGTTCTCACAGAAGCGGGGGTGGGTTGGGGGGAGGGCACAGCATGGACTGGTTTACCTGCAAGAAGAATAAATGTTGCGTGATCTCCTGAACCAACTCCTCCTCTGCATTCTCGGGATAAAATTTGGCGAGGAAATGAAAGGTGACTGGCTCTTCCTTTGACACGTCGTGATCCAGCACCTGCAGAATTGCAAAGCAAAAGACAGACGAGCCACATGGGCACTTCTTCCTCCCCCACAGGGAGTGTATATTGTTTCCCCTCTAGACTCATCATGTTTCTCAAGGGTTGTGATTCCCTAGCTTGAAGCATTCCCCAAGCCACCTACAACAAGTAATTGTACTTCACATGGTACTAAAGGAATTAATATCCCCCACGCGTGGGTGGAGCTGTGAGTGCGAAGACACCAATTCTCAAGGTCACAGAGATAGTTAAAAACCTAGAAATTCCTAACTCAAAGGTCTTGTGCACGGACCCTTCTATTAGGCTGCGGGTTTTATTCCATTTCCTCAAGGAATAGAATCTTCCTTTATTCCTTCTGTCTGGCTGTCTACCACCAACATCTAAGTCCATACTGAAATGGGGTGAGCGATGATGGACTCAGTCATTGTGAAATCACCTCAACATTAACTGAGCAGCAGAAGAGAAATGTGTCCACAGTGGCAACCCTTTGTTTCCCGGAACCTCTGGAGACGCCCCACAAAATACTTGAGCACAGTCGGTAAACCATGCTGCCTTTAATCTTCTAACAATCTCATCCACCCACTGAAAAGCTTGAACCATCTGCTCTCCAGAATGAATCTCATTCCAGGACATAAACATGCCATGTGACAGGGCTACAAGGCTCCATTAACATGTGTCATAATTTATTTCCTTTGAGCAGCAGGTTCCACGGCTCCTAATGCCCCAATCTAATATCCGCTTGGCCAACATTCAGGGATGATTTAAAATTCACTTTGCTGAGAGTCACAAAAAGGTAGCAGTAGGTTCTGCTGTCTTTGATAGATGATTCTCCATGCTCCTGCCCAGACTCCAGGTGGCAGGGTCCAGAAGATTCCACAGACCTGCTATGGGACAGTCTCGCTGACACACGGTAGCACCTGCATGATTACTGGACAGCTCCCTATGAAACCTATTGTCAGCAGAGACGCTAACATGAATTTCAGATTACTGAGGACAAATGTTCACGTAATTTGAATACTTTAGCGTAGCGTCTCTTCACCACAGGGACCAGGGCACTCTATTCCTTAAGTTACATGAATGATTAAATTGAGTTGGGTCATGGTGATTCTAAAACGACTTTCTAAAACTCCCTAAAGAGCATGCATTCCAAGAAAATCTTTCAAAGATATAAATTGCTAAAAAAAAAAAAAGGAAAATATAATGGTAATTTTTTTACTTCTAAAGTCTGAGCAGTAGTTCAAAAAACTGAAGTGCATAAAGCGAAGCAATCAGCCTGGTACAGCGCCAGGGTGGCACATCCCCACAGGGTCTGCTTGCCCAGGACAGCTCATGAGGAACAGAAAGCCTGTGGCATCTCCAGGATCTGCTTCCTGCAAGACTTAATTCAGGGCTAGCTCCTTTCTCTACCAAGCCTTTAGAATGTCCAGTGGTGAGCGAATAAGCTAAGTACACACTCAGGGAAAAGCCAGAGAGCACACAAATGCTGGTTTCATCAAGTTCCAGCCCAACCTTCTTATCCATCTTGAGCCAGGCCACGGTGTCCTTGATTGTGTACTGCAGTCCAAAGAACCAGGTTTCCCGAAGACCCAGCGTCCGGCACACCAAATCAAATAGGTCCTTGCCTTTCCACTTCATCTGCAATATAACAAACCAACAGGGAAGGACGCTGTGAGCAAAAGCCATCACCCTCTCACACTAAAGCTTGCTCTCTGCACTCCCTACTCTCAGACTCCACGATGCAGGGATGACACTAAGATGGCTGATGAGCACAGAATAACTAAATAATTTTGAAGCTTCCTACACAAAACCATGAGTGGGAAAATACCAATTAGAGCTTAATGGCTTAATCACTGCAAAGCATACACAATACCTCCCTTGGACAGTTCCTTACAGATCTTAATATCCCCAAAGCTGCTAATTTAGGAAAGCTGGTAAATAAGCAGCCTCATTTAGGAGAGTCTAGCCTCTTGAGTTAACCCAGGGAGATGGCCAGCTTCTAAGGACACTAATTTCCTTGAGATTTTGTTGGTGTTTTTGTTTTGTTTTGTTTTGCTTTGAAATCCTGATTCTTTGACAAAAGGCTAGTTAAGGCAGCTTCATTAAGTTTTTTTAAAAAGCAAGAGGGGTAGATCTTAAAAGTTCTCACATCTGGGGACAGATGTTAACTAGACTTATTGTGATCATTTCACAGTATATACAAATATTGGATTATGCTGAACACCTTAAATTAATATAGTGTTACATGTCAATTATACCTCAATTTAAATATATAGGTGTGTGTGTGTGTGTGAAGCAGTTGGAATCAAAGTCATAAGTCATAAAGAAAAAGAACCATTAGGGACCAGTGAGCCCAATCACAGGTCTCTCCTGTCACAGATACGTAACTGAGGCCAAAGAGCGAGCAACTTGTTTACAATGGCACAGAGCAATTTCAAACTCTCGGCATGCAAACCCAGGGGACAAACTGACACCAATATAACGTAGTACGTTTATTCTATAGCCTCACTTTCGAAAGCACCCACAGCAATGGCTGCTAAAGCTTTTTCTCAGCTATTCAATCTTGTAGTTGGAAAAGCAAGTTCAATGTCTTACCAGAGAAAGGAAATGCCCAGCAGCTTAGTAAATGTTGCCACCTTGTGGCTTTCAAGCCAAATCACCCTTGATGTTCCCATACTACCTCCTGAAGCTACCTGACCCCACATGCCACCCCCAAGAGCTCCCAAGTGTCAGGTGGACATTAAATGCACCCCGGGCATAGTTATGTACATGACGGGTAGAGCTGTGAGCACAGGAGACACATAACAGACGGTGGGCACAGTAAGAATAATCTTGAGATGTAAATACAAGGTCGCCAGACGCTGGAAGAGCAAAACCATCCAACTGCAGAAGCATCTGTCCTTCTTTTGCCCTTATCAAAAATCTCCACCCAGTGTCCTGGCACATGAAGATGCATAATGAAAAGGAATGAAAAAAAAAAAAAGAAAATAGAGGGGTTTAGAAACTTGTTATAAGAGCCAGAAGGAAAAAATAAGTTAGAAATATAATATCTGATTGGCCTTTGCTGTTTCTACAGGGGAATTTGCAAGTAGGCGCTCTCTTTTTAATACATGTGAATGAACAGTGCGTTCTCTACAAGGTACGCAACAGGAGAAGGCCCAACCCTTCTCTGAGTTTGCGTCAAAGTCAAGGAGTAAAGTGGCAACCAGAACCACAGCAGACAAGTGGTTGAGATTTATTTTGGTTCCTGTCCTTCACCAGGGCGGCTTTCTCCCTGTCCTTCTAGTGCTGCTTCCGTCCTGAATCTGTGACTTTAGTGGTGCCCCTGGAGCACTACAAAGGTTGAAATCTTCAGAGATTATTTTGAATAAAATGACAAGTTTTATTTAAAAAAAAAAAAGATGACCTCCATGCTCTCTGTAAGGCTTAATAATGCCCACGGGCATCCAAGTCTGACAATAGGACAAAGGGTTTTTTTTTTTTTTAATTCATAGCAGGTTTTAATTCCTACAGGCAGATCTGAAGAGATGTTATTTTGGAAAGCTAGAAGCTTCTGGATGTTGATTACCCTCTAGTCTCTATTTTAAGCCAGTATATAGAACATAAATTATAAATGACTACCTTGCTACAAGATAATGTAACACTAAAAAACAGATATTAACTTGAAGAAGTTAAACGCCCAAGGGCCAAGAAGATCAAAGTAACGATTCCCAGGCCAACACAGCTCAGGGCTGGCAGGCTCTGGCAGAATGGGCTGTCTGCTGTGGGGTGTGCCGTGCATTTCAAGGGCAGCTGCGGAGAGAGGGGTGAGCGGATCCAGCCTGACCTGGGAGTTTAAATTCTCCAACACAATATTGTATTGATGCAGCTTACTGTATTGCCTTCTACTTCTTCATTTTTAAAATCCAAAACTATCTTTGTTGACTGCAGAGAGACAATGTCTTTGTTCCCATGGAGCCAGAGATGAAAAGGGAAAAAATCCTCGCACAGATTCTGTTGACCTACTTAGATTTTTAACTTTGACTCTGAACATGGCGGATAGTCAGAGTTGGAAGTGGTCTCAGCAGTTCCCAACTGCAGACCTATCCCCCTTTTGTATAAAAGAAAACTGAGTCAGAGATTCTTGGCAGCCTGCTGAAAATGACACTGGTGACATCGGGTGGGCAACCCCCAGTTCCTCAAGGAATGTTCCTACTCTGTGTTTTCCTTTTGTCTCACCCTCTTCCAGCACTCCCCAGTAACCTTTTCCAGTGAGTACCTGGTCTTAACACTCTTCTCCAACCCTGAAATAAAATCCATCCTTGGGGAGTCTCCCAGTGGTACAAGGGGTTAAGGTGCAAGCACTATGAAGCTGTCTGCAGTCACTGCAGCATGAGTTCGATGCCTGGCTGGGGAGCTGACCAACACAGACCTCTCCAGCCTCACCCGCTGCTTCCCCTCAGCAGCGTGTTTCAGTCAATCTGCTTGCTCTGCTCCCCATTCTGTCTCTGGTGACTCCTCTCACTCCTTGCACCTCATGGCCTATACTCCAGTTCTTATATGCATAAATAAATCTTTTTTAAAAAATCCATTCTTGGAACAGTCACATATTGCTCCTTTATAGCACACTGTGACTAAAAGCCCCTGCTTCCTCTCTTATTCTTTCAACAAGCAGTTTAAGATGCTATCCTAAGTGCCAAACAATGTTAGACAGACACTGCAGATGCAAAATAGTGGGAGTATGGTCCCCAGAGGAGACATAGCAAGGAGTTGGAAAAAGTCAGAAAAAGCTTTAAAGAACAAGTGAGCGGGCTTCCCTGGTGGCGCAAGGGGTTAAGAACCGCACTATGAAGCATTTGCAGCCACTGCAGCAAGAGTTTGATACCTAGTCAGGGAGCTGACCCACAGGTGCAGCAAACCTCTCCTGTCTTACCCACTGCTCCTCTCAGCAGTGTATTTCAGTAGATTTGCCTGTTCTGCTCCCACTCTGTCTCTGTGAATCCCCCACACCTCTGGCCTGTACTCCAGTTCTTGTATGCATAAATAAATAAAACAAATCTTTTTTTTTTTAAAAAATGAACAAGTGAGATCTAGATGAAGGAGAAAAGGAAATAAGTCTAGAAAAGCCCTCTCTGGGCCTCCCTGGTAGCACAGCAGTTTGAGCGCTGCACTGTGAAGCATCCGCGGCACAGCAGTGCGCGTTCGATCCCCAGTTAGGGAAGGGACCCACATGGCGCAGCAGACCTCTCCTGCCTTGCCCGCTGCTTCCCTCAGCAGTGAGTTTCAGTCCATCTATCTGTTCTGCTCCCCACTCTGTCTCTGGTGACTCCTCTCACCTCCCGTGACTCTGATCTGTACCTCAGCTCTTGTAGCATAAATAAATAAATAAATCTTAAAAAAAAAAAAAAGCCATTTCTGAAGGAAACTAAGTCATCTGGTAGAACTCAAAGAAACTACCTGAACTCAGGAAGGAATGTGGTAGGAGCTGGTTGGGACGTGGGGGAATCTCTAACGACGGGCAGATTGACCGGACAAATGTGATGGAGAGTGAGTTGGAAGGAAGAAGAGTAGAACCAAGAAGGGCAGAAAGGAAGCCAACAATGCCTTAACCAAGACAACAGGAGGGAGAAGGCAGCCTGAGAAGTGGAAAGGAGACAGGCACAGAAGTAGTGCCTGAATGCTGGTGGGGAAGGAAGCAAAAAGAATCAATAGGGGGGGCCTCCCTGGTGGCGCAGTGGGTTAAGCAACACACTATGAAACAAACCGCAGCCACTGCAGCACGAGTTCGATCCCTGCTGCCGGCCAGGGAGGGG
>JAGFMF010011483.1:769337-797980 GCA_019455555.1 Galemys pyrenaicus | reverse complement strand
CTCCCCTCAGCAGTGTACTTCAGTTGATCTGCCTGTTCTGCTCCCCACTCTCTGTGGTGAATCCTCTCACCACCCCCACACCTCTGGCCTGTACCCCAGGGCTTGTGTGCATAAATGGATGAATCTTAAAAAAAAAAAAAAAGGATCAATAGGGACCCCAAATTTCTGACTTAAGTGCCATGTTTCCACTAAAGGAGAGCGAGAATACAGGAGAAGCAAGTTTCAGGACTTAAAAATTGTTCACACGGATGAACAATTTTTAGATAAGGTGTCTGAAGAAATTAGGTAGAGATGCCTAAATACATGTGAAGTAGTCGCTCTACTTATAAAATAAAATGTTCTTATCTTTTTTTTTTATAAAGATTTATTTATTCATGCATACTAGAGGTGGGGTACAGGCCAGAGTCACAGGAGGTGAGGGGATTCATCCGAGACAGAGTGGGGAGCAGAACAGGTAGAGAGACTGAAATACATTGCGAGGGGAGCAGAGGGGAGGCAGGAGAGGTCTGCTGCACCATGTGGGTCCCCTCCCTAGCCGGGGATCAAACTCGTGTTGCTGTGCTGCGGATGCTTCAGAGTGCGGCGCTCAACCCACTGTGCTACCAGGGAGGCCCTGGTCTTATCTTTTAAACGATTAAGAAGTTTCCTCTTGGGTTAAATCTAATTTCCAGCATGTTGTTTACCTACATGACATTTCACCTTTCAACAAGTCTTTCCCCGAATGTATGCGACTTGCTTTGTCTTCCTAGATAAGATTTCTACTTCTTTGCAAAGAAGAACCACTGGTCACAGTTACTCCTCTGGTTCTCAGAACAACCAGGGGAAGCGAGGCCTTGTGGTGTGCGTGGGCCTTCCTTGGCGTTAGCCAGGGCTGCCCAAATGCAACCATGCTCACATGGTTCTGTTCGAATGTCTCCCTAGACCGCAGGTGACTCAGAACAAAAGCAACACCAGTCCTCTTTCTATTCCCCACCGTGCCTGCAACTGGGTACATATGAGACAAAGTGAAAAATAATGGAAAAGATTTGACTAAAGACCCAAGTCTCAAGACTTAAAGCAAAATTAACCTCCACTCATCCACAATTATTCAGCAAACATTTGGAAAACACACCATGTGTCCAAGCGTCTCCAAAGGTGCATGGGATAAATGGGGAACAAAAAGAGACGAGGCTGTTCACAGCGTAGATTTAAGACATCAAAGAGTCAGTAATGGATAATAGTCTCCCTTATCCCACATATAAAGTCAACTTCTGCTGTGGTTTTCAGCACTACACCACCACCCAGGGGCTACAGGGACCCCCCAGGGAGAAAGTCTCTATCTTGGAGGGGTGGGAAATAGCATCTAGACATACTCTTGTGGTGGGAAAAGGAAGGAAGAAGACTGGGCTTAGGAAAGGATAAATGTTCAGGGAAGTGTATTCCAGGCAGAGGGGAAAGCATTTGCAAAGATTTAGAGGCCTCAAAAACCTTAAATGGTCTTCGTAGGAAACAGTAGCATTATAAATATGTAAGAATTATATTATCAATACATAATACATGTATTAAATGGTGTATTAGAAATATAAGATATTATGCTTCAGTTTGACTAGAGAATAGAACTGGAACATACTGCTGAACTTCCAAGAGAACCAAAACTATCATCTAAAACAAATTATTGGGGCCCCTCTGGTGGCATAAGGGGTTAAACACACAGCAACTGCAGCATAAGTTCAATCCCGGCCAGGGAGGGGACCCACATGGCACAGCAGACCTCTCCTGCCTCGCCTGCTGCTCCCACGGGCAGTGAATTTCTGTCAATCTGCCTGTTCTGTTCTCTACTCTATCTCTGATGATTCCTCTCGCCCCCCCCCCCTTCTCTGGCCTATACCTCAGTTCTTGTATGCATGAATAACGAATCTTTAAAAAATAAACAAATAAATAAAACCAATTATTTGCCCGCTGTTGAACTCCACCTCTCTCAAGTGAAGCACGAAACACCAAGCTATCTAATGACTATTTTCTCCTTTTTCCCCAAGGGAGGAACATAACTAGTATCATCTAGACATACAGGAGAAAAGTGAAATCTCTAAACAAGAGGGATGCCTCAGGACATTAATGCTTAATTCTTTCCAGGAACCTGTCTAAAAGGCATGATAGGTGATGGCTAGCTAACATGGGATGAATGAATTTCATGAATCTCAGCTGCCATGTGTGATCTTGGGCAACTTTACTGAATTTCTCTGGGCTTCACAATGGGGGAAATAGACAGAATCTGTCTTACTAGACTAATCTAAGGGTTAAGTGCATTAATACACTTAAAAAGCCTGAGACCGTGCCTGACCCACAGCAAATATTCAATGAGGAGTAGTTATCATTCACTGTAACCCCGCCTCCTCTCCGTAGATTCGCAAGTGGTTACGTGTGAAGACTCCCAGTGGTGTGGCACTCCCTGGATGATGGATGACAGATCAGAGAGGGCACCATCAATTCTCATCGACTAACCATGCCATCACTCATTTGACAAACATTTATTGAGCACCCACTACATCCTAGTCATTGTGCTCAGCACAAGAGATAAATGATGAATTTGGCACAAGGCACTGTCCCTGTTTATGTCTGAGAGGGAAGACAGGTAAATGGATAACAAAAACGTGACCTGGTAAATGCTAACAGAACGGAGTGACTTGAGAATACAACTCAGGCTTGGGGGCCTGGGAGTTGACGGGCTTCACACACACACACACACACACACACACACACACCCGCCCGCCCACCCCAAGATACTGTCTGAACTGGGTCTTAAAAACTAGGTGATAGTTGGCCCTCATGAAGGGGCTGAAGGGGCAGTCACACCAGTTGGGAGGAACAGCGTGTCTGCCACTTGGGCCCAAGCTGTTGCAAAGTGGAGGAATGTTCTTTGCACTTTTCTAGTATCTGACAAGCAGCATAATTATCCTATCTGCAGTACTGAATGTTCAATGCGGTACTGAATATGCAGCTTCAGCCTGATGTGTGTGACGGGCCGGACTCCCCACAGTTGGTTAGGAACCCGGCTGTTCAGTCACTGGTTCCCTGCATTCACGCATCCCATAACAGCCCCCGCAGGGCCTCTAGGAACCACCAACCAGTGGGACGGGTCTCATGTTTATTTCCTTATCAGATGATTTCCTTTCCTGATACTTGAAAGCACATAAGCTTTTCGGGCTTTGCACTGATCCTACTTATAGGCCATTGTGTCATTGTTAGGATTTGTTATTTTTCCTGAACGCACTGCCCAAAACAGAACACTCCTGGTTCTGATGAAATCTTCACTCAAACCCATCTCTTTCCACCTGGCTGAAGGGTTCAAACCGCTCCACATACCCCACTACATCGCCTTACCCCATCTCTGCCTAGTACAGAAGAGGGAGGCTAAGAGGCAGCGCTCGTTCTGCAAACAAAAAAAAAGAGGTGGAAGGAACGAAGGGAGAAGAGGGGCAGGGAGGAGCACAAATCTGGACTCCACAGTATGCACGCTCCCTGCTCGGCAGACCTCGTCCTCGAGATGCCCTTCAAGCGCAGGAGCGAGTGGTAGCGAATCTGGAAGTGCAGGGTTCCTGCTTTTGGCAGTCCTCACTTTAACAGGCTGCAGTGCTACTTCGCAAATATATACTTGTGCCTGCAAAGATAGATGTGGATGAACTTTATAAACAGGACTAAGTGCTGTCAGCTTGGGTTTATTTTGTAGGGGCTGAATTTATGAGCTTTACCCAGAGTGAAGTGCTTGTAATTCATCAACCTAAAATGTCTTAAGTAAATAGCACCAAGCACTTACCCTCCACAGCAGGAACAGCTAGAATGGCGGCCCTTTTTTTGTTGCAGAAAGTAACTGGCACCAATAACCTACCGGGGTGATTGGGGCCTCTTAACCCTGAGACTGCCGTTTGGTTTTTGCATCAGCTGCCTTCACATTGCATTTCCCCATTGCTTTCTTTGGGCCTTGCAGCCAACGACTGAACCCCTTGTACCTGCTGACACAACTATGCAGAGTGAGTAGGGAACCAGCCATATGACAGAAAAAGGCCATGCCTAGAAGAGGGTAACTTTCTTGAAGAGTCAAATTGGGCTGCTATATGTGAAATGCCTAAGAATTAGAACACACAGAGAAATTTCAGCTTTATTTATTTATTTTTTAAGATTTCAAGATTACTTTTTATTTGTTTATGCATCCAAGAACTGGTGTACAGGCCAGAGGTGCAAAGGCTGAGAAGAGTCACCAGAGACAAGAGTGGGGAACAAATCAGGCGGATCTGTTGAAATACTCTGCTGAGGGGAGCAGTGGGTGAGACAGGAGAGGTCTGCTGCGCCATGTGGGTCAGCTCCCTGGCCAGGGATCTAATTCAGGCCCTACTGACTGCTGATAGCTTGACAGAGCTAACACTTTAACTCCTGCACCACCAGGGAGGCCCCTTTATTTTTACATAGAAGAGGTTGAGAGGTACAGGGGGTGAAAGGATCCACCAGAGACAGAGTGCGGAGCAGAGCAGCAGGCAAGGCAGGAGAGGTCTGCTGCGCCATGGGGGTCACCTCCCTGGCTGGGGATCAAACTCTGGCTATGGAGATGACAAAGCTGAGACTTAACCCCTGGGCCACCAGAGAGGCCTGAAACTTGAGCTTTACAGCAAAAACGCAAATCTGTAAAAAGCTACCATTTTATAGAGGTCTGGGGGCCTAGGTGATCAGCCAGGAGAGGATGCTGTTTGGCTGGCTAATCCACAGAAGATGAAAGAGAACTAGGAACCCAGCATTTGCATACCAGGGTTTCTAATTAGCTCACAAGCTGGCCTAACATTTGCCACAAAAAATGTGGAAAGGTTAGCTCCCTAACAGGCACCAGAAGGAATTTTGCCTTCCTGGACTCAGGAGACATGCCATGTGTTTACCATTACTTTAGAAATGGAAAACCCACGGTGACTGTGATTTCCCTCTCAATGCTCGTCTCTAGCTGACTTCTGCAGCCAAGGTTGGCCTACAGGAACCAATTTACAGTCCACCTGAGAATTTAAAATTTAAGATGCAAACTTCCATACAGCTTTTATTTGTCTGTTATGAAAAAAAAAATGCTCTAAACCTTCATTTATAAGATAAACAACATAGAAAGAGTATCAAAATGATTTTGCTGTGCAAAAAGTGAATGAGTTCAATTAAAATCTATTGTGTTTAATCAAAGAAGATTAAAAAAAGGATACATAACGCAGGTATAAAACCAACCCTCCCCAGCCTGGGGTCTGTGATGTGGGGGATGACCACGCCACAGAAGCAGGTTCCTGAGTCTCATGAGTTTAAACTGCAAAATTATGGTGCTGTTTTCTGCCGAAATTAAAGGATATGTACTCCTAATCGCCATTATGTCTCAACATGAGGGAATAGGGGGTTCCAAATAGAAACAAGATCTTAAGGAAAAAAGAGAGAGATTCATTTTCTCTGCTCTACTAATCGTGACCCCAATATCCGCCTCTAAATCTGGGGAAAAAATCTCACAAACCTGAAATCTCCTCTGTGAGAAAAAAAAAAAGAAAACACATCTCCAATCTCTTGCCCTTTTAGTTTCTGCCATAATCAAGCACAGCAAGTAATTTTCCTCTCCCACCTCCAATCCTCTCTGTTAGCATGCTGCATCTATTGGTTTCCTCCCTCCTGCAACCAGTTGCCCTGGCTTGTCGCAATCCAGCCTGCGTGCCCTCCCAGGTTGGCAACCCTGTGGTCTTATACCTATCTGCACATAGACCTTTCTAAGACTCACTCCTCTAGCTCCCTACCTCCACCTCCCGGATGACAGCAGGCATGAGTAAGCATGTACTTTACACACATGGAAAACGAGATGTGTCTTTCCCCAAGTTCCTACAGATCACAAACTCCTTGAAGGCAAGGGCTGCCTCTCTCCCTAGGTCTCTCAGAACCCAAGTAAGTGCTGTATAATGTGTGGCCACGCCATACATGCTCGTGGTTGGCTGATGATGCTGATGATAATGATGATGATAACTAGATGAGGCTTCTGAGCAGAACTGTCTTTTCAGTAATGATTGTAATGAAGCAACAATTTATGACATTGCTTATTAAAATTCTAATTGCATAATTAGGCCTTAAGGTATATATTTTCCCCCTTTGGTAGCACATACTGATTTCCTCTCTAAAAATACCTTGGCTAAGGAAATCTAAATCTCAAAGAATCAACCTATAAAACTTTCCACAGAACAAAAGAGATGAGTTAGAAACAAATCAGAGCACCTTGGAGAAGCCACAAAATGGAAGTTTTAAACTCTGATAAGTCTTTCAAAACAAAATGAATTATAGTTTTGGAGGTTTTTTGGTGGGGAGCAGGGCAGGGGGGAGGAAGGGAAAGTCCTTATGTTTGCAGATTCAGGCATGTTTCCTGAAGTGGAGAGAGGTTATGAGAACAGCAGTGACGTCAGAAAGGAAATCTGGACCCCAAACTCCCTCTCTCTAGCATACAAGTTTATAATCTTGGGTGAGCTACGCAGCTCAACTGGGCCTCAGTTTCTTCATCTGTCAATCGCTTATGCCCCATGCAGTGCCAGGATCTTATGATGCTATGAACAAAAAAGATAAGACATTTCAAAGTCAGCTGGCAGATGACAAAGCAAAAAGGAACAATATAGTTATGGTGTTATAAAGCAATACAGTCTCCCAAAAGCCAAGAAGACAATCTCTATCTTTGGAATTTAGCTCACAACATGAGAGCAATCACAGCCTTGTCAAATAACTATAAAACACCCAAACCTGCTGTGCTGGGAAAGTCACTTAACCTCTTTGGGTCTCAGCTTCCATAATCATCAAGTGGATCTTTTAGGATTAATACCCTCTGAGTCTAGAGCTTGATATGGCTTTGTATTAAACCATGCAGTATTTTTTTTTCATTTTTCATTTTTTTTAATTCTCTAACATCCCACTCTATATCTTAAAATCATTTTCAGGGATGTAAATGACACATTAATGTAAATGGACTTTCTCCATTTCCCTTCCTCAGATTCTGCTGCTATCATGTTCCTTATTCATAATCAAAAGTTGACTGTAGGGGCTTCCCTGGTGGTGCAATGGGTTAAGCAACGTACTATGAAGTCAAGTCAGCCAACACAGCCATTGCAGCACGAGTTCAATCCCTGCCGCTGGCCAGGGAAGTGACCCATATGGTGTGGCAGACCTCTCCTGCCTCACCCACAGCTCCCCTGAGCAGTGTATTTCAATTAATCTGGCTATTCTGTTCCCCACTCTGTCTCTGTGGATCCGCTCACCCCTCACACCTCTGGCCTGTACCCCAATGCTTGTATGCATAAATCAATAAATCTTAAAAAAAAAAAAAGAGTTGACTGTATAATAATGAACTCTCAAATGTAACAAAAATGGTGATTATAACACAGTTGAAAAACAGAAGTTTATCAGCACTTAGCACAATGTTTATGTTCAGCAATTATCAATGATTACAAATGTTTGAAATACTAAGAAAAACAATTCTGCAGAAAACAACAAATAGGAAATGGGAAATGCAATACAGATAGAGATAAAGCTGAACTTCAAATGCTTAAATGTGAAGTAAAGCTAGCAGGCTATAAAATACCAACCCACGACTAAGTTTATTCAACTGATTCATTCCTCCTGTACACGACATCAAAAAGTAGTAATTTGGGGCCTCCCTGGTGGCGCAGTGGGCTAAGCAGCGCACTATGAAGCAAACTGCAGCCACTGCAGCACGAGTTCGATCCCTGCTGCCAGCCAGAGAGGGGACCCACATGGTGAGGCAGACCTCTCCTGCCTTGCCCACTGCTCCCTTCAGCAGTGTACTTCCGTTGATCTGCCTGTTCTGCTCCTCGCTCTCTGTGGTGAATCCTCTCACCCCCCACACCTCTGGCCTGTACCCCAGTGACTGTATGCATAAATAAATAAATCTAAAAAAAAAAAAAAAGTAGTAATTTGTATTTAAGTGTATTCCTTCAACAGAGCAAGAGAATAATCCATTGATGTAAGCCAGTTCACGCAGAACTCCGACACCAAGCCCTGAAAGGAATTTTTAAAAATCTGTTTCTGCTTCTAGTTTACCATTCTGATTAAGCTTCAGGTTCATCCGTGAGAATGACATCGACTTAAAAGTACAGGTGTGAGTGGGCAGGACAAGTAGGATTTCTGCAGATGGATGAGAACTGATGACTTTTTAAAAATTTATATACAATACTGATTTTATTTTATTACTATATTTTTTACATATATTTTACATCATTCTTCCTCTTTGTATAATGAATGCTTTTTCCTCTCAGTAAATCTCCCTGTAAAATTCCCAGCACCTATTCACCTGTGCACCATCACTCCAGTCCCCTGTGCTAGTCCCTTTATTTTAATCCCTCTCCCTCCCTTTCCCCTGCAGTGTATCACACCAATAGTTGCCTATTAATTTTGTTATTTAATTTAATTTTTTTCCTGATCCTTTTTTTTTTTTAAAAGATTTACTTATTTATCATACAAGAGCTGAGGTACAGGCCATAGATGTGGGAGGTGAGAGGATTCACCAGAGACAGAGTGGGGAACAGTACAGGCAGATCGACTGAAACACACTGCTGAGGGGAGCAGCAGGTGAGGCCATGTGGTCCCCTCCCTGGCCGGGTATCAAACTCTCACTGCTGTGCCATGGATGCTTCACAGTGAGGCGTTCAACCCACTGCACCACCAGGGAGGCCCTTTTTCCTGATCCCTTATTTGGTTCTCCTACATTCCTCCTATAAGTGAAACCATTCAAGATTTTTCTTTTTCTTTCTGGCTTATTTCACCAAGCATAAACCCTTCTAGCTCCATCCATATTGCTGCAAATGACTCTAGTTTATCTCTTTTGACTGCTGGATAGTATTCCATTGTGTATATATCTACCACATCTTCTTGATCTAGTCATCTATTTTTGGACATTTGGGTTGTCTCCATATCTTACCTATTGTAAATAGTGTTGCAATAAGCATAGGGGTGCAGGTATCCTTTTGTTTTGTTTTTTTTTAAAGATTTATTTATGCATACAAGCAAGGGGGTACAGGCCAGAGGTGCGGGGGTTGAGAGAATCCACCAGACAGAGTGGGGAACAGCACAGGCAGATCAACCGAAATACACTGCTGAGGGGAGCAGCAGGCGAGGCAGGAGAGGTCTGCTGCACCATGTGTGTCCCCTCCCCAGCCGGCGGCAGGGATCGAACTCATGCTGCAGTGGCTGTGGTTTGCTTCATAGTGCGTTGCTTAACCCACTGCGCCACCAGGGAGGGCCGCAGGTATCCTTTTGAATTAATGTTTTTGTGTTCTTTGCTGGGTCATATGGAAGCTTCATTTTTAGTAGTCTAAGGAACCTCCACACAGCTTTCCATAGTGACTGGACCAGTTTGCATTCCCGCCTGCAGTGTAAGAGAATTCCTTTTTCATCACATCCTCGCCAACATTTGTTGTTTCCTGGTTTTTTAATATGTGCCATTCTCGCTGGTGCAGGGTGGTATCTCACTGTGATTTTGATTTGCATTTCCCTGATTCCAAGTGATACTGAACAATTTTTCATTTGCCTGTTGACCATTTGCATTTCCTGTTTGAACAAGTATCTTTTTAGCTCTTCTGCCCATTTTTTGACTGGATTGTTTATTTTTGTACAAGGCTGATTTAAATCTCATATCAATATGAGTAGGATACTAGATAAATACATTCTTGGTGAATTTTAAACCACGTATCAGTTCAGATAAATTATTCCAGGTTTCAATTTCAAGTTTTATCTGAAATTCACATTTCCAAAACTGTCACTGATAGTTTTTGTGGATTTTCTAAAGGTATACAATTTGGCAAAGGAGCAAAAAGAATAGGAATGAGAGTCGGAAGAGGAAAAGGGGCCAATGCCTTTAGAAGGGATGTGTTCAGACCCCACCTAGTGGTGTAGGAGAGAGATCCCTAAATCGAATGAAGCACCTTGTGTTTCAGCACAGGAGACTGAAGATTTCATTAAAGATTTTTTCCTGAAGTTAGCACTAGTTTGGTAATAAATTTTTACATACTAAAACATGTGGATTTAGAATTTAAATTAAACAAGGCACAGAGAGCAGGATGGAACGCATCATCCTGCAACAAAGCAGAAAAGTCCCATCACCAGTTGGCTGAAAAGATCAGCAGCTCCAAGGAAGCGCAATTCTCGGGTTTTTATGTTTTGTTTTGTTTTTAAGATTTATTTATTTATGCATACAACAACTGGAGTACAGGCCAGAGGTGTGGGGGGTGAGAGTGAGGAAAAGAACAGGCAAATTGACTGAAATACACTGCTGAGTGGAGCAGCAGGCGAGGCAGGTATGTGGGTCCCCTCCCTGGCCGGGGATCAAACTTGTGCTGCAGTGGCTGCAGATGCTTCACAGTGCAGTTCTTAACCACTTGCACAACCAGGGAGGCCTGCAACTCTGGGTTTTTAAGGCCTCAAGAACTGGGGTGTAGGCCAGAAGTGCAGGGGTTAGGGGAGGTGAGAGGATTCACCAGAGACAAAGCGGGAAGCAGAACAGGCAGATGGACTAAAATCCACTGCTGAGGGGAGCAGAAGACCAAGACAGGAGAGGTCTGCTGTGCCCAGTGGGTCAGCTCCCTGGCTGGCCAGGGATTGAACTGGTGCTGCAGTGGCTGCTGACAGCTTCACAGTGCTGAGACTTAACCCCTTGTGCCACCAGGGAGGCCCAGAGCCCCTTCTCCTTTGTTCCCACAAAGATAACATAAGAAGCTGATATTCGTCAAGTGCTTACTATCATAAGGCTCTGAGCTAAATGCCTGTGAAAGTCCACCTCATTCATGCCTTAACACAATCCTGAAAACATTAACAAAGATGGGCCTCTCTGGAGACACAGGGGTTAAAGTCAGCGCTATCATCAGTCACTGCAGCACAATTTCAATCCCCAGCCAAGGAGCTGACCCACATGGTGCCATAGACCTCTCCTGTGTCACCCACTGCTTCCCTCAGCAGTGTATTTCAGTAGATCCACTTGTTCTGCTCCCCACTCTGTCTCTGGTGAATCCTCTCACACTACATCTCTGGCCTACACCCCAGTTCTTGTATGCATAAATAAATAAATCTTGAAAAAAATTAACAAGGATGGGGCCTCCCTGGTGACCTAGGGTGTACGTCTCAGCACTATCACCATTACGGCCTGAGTCCAATCCCAGCCAGGCAGCTGACCCACATATGGTGCAGCAGACCACTTCTGCCTTGCCTGCTGCTCCCCTCAGCAGTGTATTTCAGTATAGTGTATTTCAGTAAATCTACTTGTTCTACTCCCCACTCTGCCTGTGGTGAATCTTCCCACCCTGCTACCCCCAGCCCCCACACATCTGGCTACACCAGAGTTCTTCTCTGCATAAACAGATAAATAAAAAACCAACCCTATAAGAAAAATATTATTATTCTCCTCATTTTTCAGATGTGGCAACTGAGGTTTAGAGAGGTAAGTCCGAGATCACCTCAGGAGCGGGAGGCAGGTAAGGGCTTTTACCAAAGCCAACTTTCGCTTCTATCAGGATGCTGACTCTTGTTACCTAAGCAATATTCTTACTGTCCTGGAGCACATTTTTCTCACACCTACGCACTCAAGTCCCTACCTAAGGAAGAAATATGAAGGAGGGAGAATGCAATGAATTTCTAAGCAAATCACCTAAAATGGGATGTTTACCCTTGAAATCAAATTCTTCTTCCTCAGTTTTTAGCCAAAAAACTACCACGAGGGTGGAGGGGTGGGGGGTGGGGAGAGGTGTTCTGCCTAGAAGCCAAGTGTCCAGACATCAGTCCAGACTCACAATGGCTTTTACACGTAACACCCTGTGTGCTCCACGATCAGACAACAGATAAGAGCTAATCTCCTGAGCCCAACTCTGACCAGGCTTCAACCAGAATTCTCTCCTACCAGCTGGCCCTGGGGGTTGAAGACTGAGAAGATTCTTGGAACTTGTAGGACCTTTGCTCATTCTTGATCACAGAAGACCCGACCCCTCTGGCCTTGTCCTTCTTGTGACCAGGGCTTTGGGGTCACTAGACCCTACATCCACCTAGTCTTGTCCCAGTGCACAAGAAGTTCAGCTAACAACGTGACACAGACCCAAAGTAGTTGTCTTCTCATTGGACTCCCTGTTTCTAACCTCCTCCCAGGGCCTCCCTGGTGGCCCAGCGGGTTGAGCACCGCACTGTGAATCTTCTGCGGCACAGCAGCGCGAGTTCGACCCCCAACCAGGGAGGGGAACCACATGCAGCAGACCTCTCCTGCTTTGCCCGCTGCTCCCCTCAGCAGTGTATTTCTACCAATCTTCATGTTCTGCTCCCCACTTTGTCTCTGGTGAATCCTCTCAGCAACCGTGACTCTGGCCTGTACCCCAGCTCTTGTGTGCATAAATAAAAAAATCTTAAATAAATAAAAAAACACCTATCCTTCCACCCCACCCTCACCCCCACACATCCAAATAATTCTGCATACTAACCACTTTCAGTCAATCTCCTAGTAAAACCTCAAAGCTCCCCACTGATGCATCTGATGAATAAAAGTTGCTTAAGCTGCCCTTGAAGGCCTCAACTATCTGACCTGAACCTACCAATCTGAACACCTCTCTCCTCTCCCTCCCCAACCCACAGGATTCCCAGGTTTCCACTGCCAGGAACTCTTTCCCCAGCATCTGTGACTGAAAACCTGCCTTCAAAGCCTGAGCTGTGTGCTCCCGAATCACCTCACTGCACGGTGATTCTTCTTTCCCTCTCAAAACACCCTCATTTGATATAATCAAACGTGTTGTCTTTTCATGTGTGGGTTGTTTCTCCAGGTAGATGATGAGTACCTGGGAACTTCCCTCATGTCTTTCCTGAGCACAAAGAGGAAGGAACACCTGAACAGAACCCAGGAGAATGTCTAGGCCAGTAGACTAGTGAGGAGGACATTCCAGGCCAGGGGAACCGATGTGAAGGCACAGCAGTGCTTAAAAAAAAGAAAATTGGTGTTTTCACAAAAGAGCAACCAGGACAGGAGGCCCAGAGCCAAGAGGATATGCACGAAAATGCAAAGGGGAGTGAAGAAAAGAAGCAAAATGAAGAGAAGAATTGCACCTCCATTTGTGTAACACTTCTAAGGCCATTACCTTGTGCCAGGTGCTATTTTAAGCACTTGACCAGTCACTCAATTCGAGCCCTGCAACGCTATGCAGGAAGAACTACCGAATATCACATCCCATTTTGCAGATGAGGAAACAGAAGCATCTGAGGACTAAACTGGGTTCTGCAGACTGTGCTTGGAACCTCTAGGCGATGCTGCAGCCCTGACGAGCAGACCCGAGCTCGAGCTAAGACCTACCGGACTTACTCTGAAGCCTCGTCAGGAGGTTCATATACGTAACTGTTGGCCTCAATGGTCATTAGTAAGTTAAACGGGGTGCCCATATAGTGGCCCAGTCTTCTTTCTCTTTCAGAACAGGTAATGGCCACGCTGGGGCTTTGAGCAGCCAATTTACCATCTGAGCCCAATTTCCTTTTCTCCATTTCTCCAATGACATCCTAAGTAGGTACTAATCACTGTTAGGTCATCTTCACCTCCTAACCTATGTGGGTGTTCAATGAATATCTGTTGAATGAATAAATAAGTCCCTGTTGTGTCAAATGAGAGGGTGCACTGAAAGCATTTATTTATTTATTTGGGGGGGGAGATTTATTTATTTATGCATACAGGAGCTGGGATACAGGCCAGAGCCCAGGGAGGTGAAAGGATTCACCAGAGACAGGGCGGGGAGCAGAACAGGCAGACTGACTGAAACATGCTGCTGAAGGGAGCAGCGGGAGAGGCCGGAGAGGTCTGCTACACCATGTGGGTCCCCTCCCTGGTCGGTGGCAGGGATCAAACTCACGCTGCAATGGCTGCGGTTTGCTTCACAGTGCGTTTCTTAACCCACTGCGCCACCAGGGAGGCTTTTCCTCCCATAAGATAGCAGACACACAGGGTCCAATGAATGGCAGCTCTAGTCAGTGCTGCTTCCTCCTTCACCCTTCAGCACCAGTGAACTCATCACACACACAGACTGTCCAAGTTCTAGGTCTATGGCATCCATGCCATCCACAGGCCCTGCTTAAACCTCAGGACAAAGCCCTACAGTAAGTTAGATACACTCTTCTGAAATAAGAGGTTTCCTGGGCCTCTCTAGTAGCGCAGCAGGTTGAGCACCACCACACTGTGAAGCATCTGCTGCGAGTTCGATCCCCAGTCAGGGAGGGACCCACATGGCGCAGCAGACCTCTCCTCTCTCCCCCGCTGCTCCCCCGATGTGTGTCCCCCAGCAGTGTAGCTCAGTCCATCTGCCTGTTCTGCTCCCCACTCTGTCTCTGGTGAATCCTCTCATCTCCTACGAATCTGGTCGTATACCCCAGCTCTAGTATGCATAAATAAATAAATCTTTAAAAAAAAATAAGAGGTTTCTTAATGCCTTCATATAGAATATGATTACTGTGTATCACTAGCAAGGAAAGAACCAACACTCTCCTTCTGGAGTTTACTTCCTAGAAAGGAGTCACTTGCCTAAATCGAAAAGTGTCTAGAATTTAACATCTAACTGAAAATACCAAGGTGGTCCTTTCTGTTTTCCCCTTGTGAAAGTTCCTTCTGTCATGGATGACTTCACACCCACTTGTATGTTGGGATGACCTGTAATTTTGGTATTTAACCTGATGATAATCCTGCTTGGGTATGTGAAAACAATTAGGATGCCAACCAGCAAGTGAAGGAGGCTTTGTTTTCAATACAAGATGGTATTAGAATCTCTCACAACTCAGTTTTTGAAAAATTTTTTCCTTTTTGGCTCTTCTTCCTGATAGATTGAGTTATTAGAGTAAAATTCCAGCCTAGATAAGAAATAATATAACCATTTACCCTCCTGGCAAATTACATTCAGCACCCACTTTCTCAAAATGACAAATACCAAATTTTTCAAGTGGAAAAATCCTCCAAAGCATCAAGCCAAATGTGCAATGCAGCAAGTAGTGCAAGGAAGATTCCCCCCACCCCCCCCCCATCTTTGCAGCAAAAAAAAATCTGAACTTATCAGCATAAGGTAACATGACTCATATGTTAACTACCACTGGTTCTGAAATTGAGTCCTTAGAAAGCCACCTACATTTGACCTTAATAAAGCCAAAAACTCCTCAAGTACCATCTCCTCCCTTTTTTTCAAAAGGCATCTGCCATCTTCCTTACATTAGCACATTGCCAGTTAATGTCCAACATAAAAATAAGATAGAACAGTAAGACTAGCTGCTTCTGGGAGCTTTAGCATCATAACTCAAACTTCTGTTACCTTTAAAAGAATATCTGAACACAATGGGGGCCTCCCTGGTGGCGCAATGGGTTAAGCAACGCACTATGACGCAAACCACAGTCACTGCAGCACAAGTTTGATCCCTGCCGCAGGCTGGGAAGGTGACCCACATGGCGCAGCAGACCTCTCCTGCCTCGCAGGCTGCTCCCCTCAGCAGTGTATTTCAGTCAGTCTGGCTGTTTTGCTCCCCATTTTGTCTCTGGTGAATCCTCTCACCCCCACACCTCTGACCTGTACCCTCTTGCTTGGATGCATAAATAAATAAATCTTTAAAAAAAGAGAGAGAGAGAATATCTGAACACTGTTTACAGACAGGTATTTCCACTGGAAATGTGACATTCAGTGAGAGGCAACAGCTTGACAAGTCGTAACAAGGCATTGCCCACAATGACCCAAGCCTTGTATTTATGTTAATTACAGCCCTACTTCCTTCTATCTGTCTTCACTACACATTCCATGAATCTTTATAACAACCTCACTGGTCAGCGTTATCAGTTCCATTTTACTTATGTGGAAACCAAGACCCAGAGAATTTAGGCATGTCTTATTTCAAAGCCCATGTACTTTCTACTCCCACTTTACTACTCAAAGTATGGCCCCTGGACATCATCTGAGAATTTGTTAGAAATGCACAATTCTCAGTCCCACCACAGAACCACAGATCAAAACCTGCATTTTGTCTTCAGGTAATTTATATGCGTATTAAAGTTTGACACACTCTATTCAACCAGTCTGACTCTGAATTTCACTGGTATTTTCCACCCTCTCTATAGATCAATGGTTCTCAATGTTGTGACAGGGGAGAGGGGAAGAGAAACGGAGGTCAGTGTTTGGACACTTGATAATGCTGGAAGATTTTTGGATGTCACAACTGAGGGGGGATGTGTACTGACCTCTAGAGGGTAGAAGCCAGAGATGCTATTAAGATATCCTACTGTGCACAGGGAAGCCCCCACCACAAATAATTATCCAGGTAAACACCAGTGCCAAGGTCGGGCCTCCCTCATGGCGCAAGGGGTTAAGGCGCAGCACTGTAAAGCATCCGCAGCCACTGCAGCACAAGTTCAATCCCCAGCCAGGGAGGGGACCCACAGGGCACAGCAGACCTCTCCTGCCTCACCTGCTGCTGTCAGTAGTGCATTTCAGTCAGTCTGCATGTTCTGCTCCCCACTCTGTCTTTAGTGAATTCTCACACCACCACCCCACACACCTCTGACCTGTACCCCAGTTGTTATATTATATCATAAATAATCTTTTTTAAAAATAGTGGGGCCTCCCTGATGGCGCAAGGGGTTAAGACGCAGCACTATGAAGCATCTGCAGCCACTGCAGCACGAGTTCAACCCCTGCCCAGGGAGCTGACCCACATGGCGCAGCAGACCTCTCCTGCCTCACAGGCTGCTCCCCTCAGCAATGTGTGTGCTTCAGTCAATCTGCCTGTTCTGTTCCCCACTCTGTCTCTGGAACCTCTGCCCTGTACCCTAGTTCTTGTATGTACAAATAAATAAATCTTAAAAAAAAAAATAGTGCCAAAGGTGAGAAACCCTACTATCACTGATTATATTGCCCATCTTCTTTGGGTCTGGGGTCTATTTTTAAAAAGAGATTTTCATGGCAAAATTATGAGTGAAGAAATGTCATACAAAATCCCTTTCCCTATAGATTGCTCTCTCACAATCTTTCACAACATTCACCAGATTAACAACCTATGGCCTACAAGACAAGTCCAACCCAGCACCTGTTTTTGTACAGTCTGAGCGCTAAGAATGATTTTAACATTTTAAAATGACTGGGAAAAAATTTAATAACATTTCACCACTTGTGAGACATATAAAACTCAAGTTTCAGTTACCATAAATAAAATTTTATTGGAATAAAGTCACATCTACTATGATCTACTATGTTTACATTTGGCCAAAGGTTGCTTTTTTCTTTTAAACACAGCCTCATTGAAATATGATTCAAACCCTTAAATTCCATCTAGATTGTACAATTGAACGGTTTTTAGCATATTCAGAGTCACACAATCATCGCCAGTCAATTTGAGAATAATTCCATCAATTCAAAAACAAGCCTTTCTATGCTCCCTTAAGTTACCACACCCCATCCCTATACCCCCTTTTCCCAACCCTAAGCAACCACAAATCTGTCCATCTTACAGATATCACTATTCTAGACTTGCACATGAATGCAATCGTGTGTACCCTTTTGTCACTAGCTTCTTTGACTGGACACAACATTTACAAGGTTCTCCCATGCTGTAGAGCGTATTAGCATTTCATGCCAAATAATATCCCATTGTGGGGTATACACATTTTGTTTATCTGTTAATCAGCGGATGGGCATCTGGATTGTTTCTACCACTTGGTGACAATGAATGATGTTGCTGTAAACATTTTGCTCACAAGTTTCTCTGTAGACATGTTTTCATTTTTCTTGAGTGGATACCTAAGAGTGGAATGTAAGAACTCTATGTTTAACTGTTTGAGGAACAGCCAGACTTTTTCAAAGTGGCTGCACCATTTTAGTCCCACCAGCAGAGTCAGAAGTTTCTGAGTTCTGCACCAACACTCATTATTTGCCTTTTTTAGCGTAGTCACCCTGCTAGTTGGCGCTCCTGTGATAAAGGGGTATCTCACTGTTTTTGATTAGCAATTCCCTAAAGACTAATGATGTTGAGCATCTTTTCCTGTGGTTCTTGGCCACCTGTATTTTTTTTTAAGATTTATTTACTTATGCATACAAGAACTGGGGTACAGGTCAGAAGTGTGTGTGTGGGGGGGTGAGAGGATCCACCAGAGACAGAGTGGGGAGCAGAACAGGCAGATGGACTGAAATACACTGCTGAGGGGAGCAGCAGGTGAGACAGGAGAGGTCTGCTACGCTATATGGGTCACCTCCCTGGCTGGGGATCGAACCTGTGCTGCAGTGGCTGCGGATGCTTCATAGTGTGTTGCTTAATCCCTTGAGCCACCAGGAAGGCCCCCATTTGCCCATTTTTAAAATTGGGTTATTTGACTTTTTATTACTGAGCTATGTTTTAATGTATTTTATGTAGTATAAGACCTTTATCAGATATATAATTTGCTAATATTTTTCCTTTTCACTCTTTTGATGGTGCCTCAAACACACAAGTTTTTAATGTTGATGAAGTCTAGCTCATATATCTTGTCTTTTGTCCCTCACTCTTTGTCATAGTTAAGAATTCCATGCCAAATCCAAAGTATTGAAGACTTATCACTGTTTCCTTCTAAGAATGTTAAGAGTTTTAGTTTTTACGTTCAGTTCTTTGATCCACTTTAAGTTTGGTTCAACTTCATTTTTACGTATGTCTATCCAATTGTCTCAGTTCAATTTGTTGATAATTATCAACTACTCATTCAACCTTCCCTCCCCACTCCACTGGATATATTTTGGAAGATACATGGGTTTGTTTATAGACTTTCAATTCTATTCCACTGATCTATGTATTTGTATTTATTCAAGTACTACACTGTCTTGATTATTTTTATCCTGTAGTAAGTTTTGAAATCAGGAAGTATGAATCTTCCTAATTTGTTATTCAAGTTCGTTTTAGTTATTCTGGGTTAACTTGGAATTCCATGTTAGAATTCCAATTTTAGAATCAGCTTGTCAGATTCTACAGACATAACCTGGGATTCTGATAGGAATTATGTTAAATATGTAGATCAATTTAGGGAATATGGATCATGTAACAATGCTAAGTCTTATAATTTCTGAACAACGGATGTTTTCCCATTTATTTAAATCACCCTTTCAACAATGTTTTATAATTTTCAGAGTAAAATTTTGTATTTCTTTTGTTTTGTTTTTTTTTTAGATTTATTTATTTATGCATACAAGAGCTGGGGTACAGGCCAGAGGTGCAGGGAGGTGAGAGGATTCACCAGAGACAGAGTGGGGAGCAGAACAGGCAGACTGACTGAAACACACTGCTGAGGGGAGCAGCGGGTGAGGCAGGAGAGGTCTGCCTCACCATGTGGGTCCCCTCTCTGGCCGGCGGCAGGGATCGAACTCGTGCTGCGGTAGCTGTGGTTTGCTTCATAGTGTATTGCTTAACCCACTGCACTACCAGGGAGGCCCCAATTTTGTATTTCTTTTGTTAAATAACTAACATTAACACTTTCTGATGCTATAGTAAATAGGGTTTTTTTATGATTTAGAGTTGAGATTTATTAATGCAGCACATACAATTGTACATCTAAATTATGTAAAAAGTCTTACACATACTTTTTTATTGAAGTACAATCAACATACATTATTTTGGTTTCATACAATATAATGGATTCTACATTTGTATACATTACAAAATGATACTCACAGTAAATCCATTACCATTTTTTCTTACTGCCTTTCAAATCTTCCATATGTCCTTGATTTATTTTATAACTGGGAGTCATTTCACACATAACCCCAACCCTATTCCCCTCTGGGAACTACCCAGAATCAATGTTTTTTGTCTTTGTGATTTAAATTTAGTTATTTCCTATATTCCACATATAAGTAAAATCATGTAAAGAAAAATCATAATGCTGCAATGAACATAGTGCATCTGTCTCTCTCTGATTCATTTCACTTAGCTGAGTACCTTCAAGACCCATTCATATTGTCACAAATGGTAAAGCCTCATTCTGTTTCATGGCTGAATAATGTTCCATGTTTATACACATATATATGTATGTGTGTGCATACCCTACATTTTATCCCTTCACCTACTGAAGACCAACCGTGTCATGTGTTTACTATGACAGAGGTCGCAGTGACCATTAATTTATTTTCATATTTTTGCCATGAAAAATAATGTCAAAAGGGCCTCCCTGGTAGCACAAGGGGTTAAGTCACAGTACCATGAATCTGTCCTCAGCCGCTGCAGCACAAGTTCCATCCCTCACCAGGGAGGTGATCCACATGGTGCAGCAGACCTCTCCTGCCTCGCCCACTGCTACCCTCAGCAATGTGTTTCAGGGATCTACCTGTTCTGCTCCCCACTTTGCTTCTGGTGAATCCCCTTTGGCCTGTACCCCAGCTTTTCTACATAAAAATAAATAAAATCTTTTTTTTTAAGATTTATTTATTTATGCATACAAGAACTGGGGTACAGCCCAGAAGTGCAGGAGGGTGAGAGGAGTCACCAGAGACAGAGTGGGGAACAAGTGCATTTCTCTCTCTCTCTCTCTTTACATTTTAAGAGGTTGGGTTTATTAGAAAAAGGAGAAAGAAAAAGAGAGGTATAATCACTAGCAGGCAGGAGGCTGCTATTTCTCTTTTAGAATTACTGCTTTCATTTTCTTTGAGTAAATACCCAGATGGAATAACTTGATCATATACTAGTTCTATTTACAATTTTTTGAAGACTCCCTATACAGTTTTCCATAGCAGCCACACCAATTTACATTCCTACCAATAGTACACACAGGTTCCCTTTTCTCCACATCCTCATCAATATTTTTTTTTTTATAATAGGCATTCTAACAGGTATGAGATAATATCTCATTGCAGTTTTGATTAGCATTTCCCTAATGATTACTGTTGACCTACATATTTTTTTATAAAATATTTATTTATGGGGCCTCCCTGGTGGTGCAGTGGGTTAAGCAACGCACTATGAAGCTATCTGCAACCACTGCAGCACGAGTTCAATCCCTGACTCCAGCCAGGTGGTGACCCACATGGAGCAACAGGCCACTCCTGCCTCTCTCGCTGCTCCCCTCAGCAGTGTGTTTCAGTCAGTCTGCCTGCTCCATTTCCCACTGTCTCCTCTCATTGCCCCGCCCCCTGACCTCTGGCCTGCATAAACAAGAACTGGGGTAAGGCCAGAGATGGGGCGACAGAGGATTCACCAGAAGAGAGTCGGAGCAGAACAGGCAGATCTATTGAAATAGATTGCTTAGGGGAGCGGCGAGGGAGTCAGGAGAGGAGAGGTCTGCTACACCACGTGGGTCAGCTCCTTGGCCTGGGATCAGAATCAAACTGCCACTAGGGTTGCTGCTGACAGTTTGATAGCACTGTGTCAACTCCTATACCGCACCACCAGAGAGGCCCCAATATTGACCATCTTTTTTTTTTTAATTATTTATTTATGCATACAAGAACTGGGGTACAGGCCAGAGTTGCAGAGGTGAGAGGATTCACCAGAGACATGGGGAGCAGAACAGGCCAATCTACTACAATATACTGCTGAGGGGAGCAGCCAGCGAGTGCAGGAGGGGTCTGCTTCGCCATGTGGGTCCTCTCCCTGGCTAGATATCGAACTGGCACTGCTGTGCCACAGATGCTTCCCAGTGCAGTGCTCAACCCGCTGTGCCACCAGGGAGACCCAATATTGACCATCTTTTAATGCACTAGTTAGTTATCTGTATGATTTCCTTGTATAAATGTTGTTCAGATCTTCTGCTGTTTTTTTTTTCTATTGCATTATATGAATTATTTTATATATTTTGGACATTAACCCTTTACTAACCCTTTACATAATTTGCAAATATTTTCTCCCATTCAGTAGGTTGCCTTTTCATTTTGCTGGTGGTTTTCTTTGCTGTATAGAACCTTTTTATTTTGATGTAGTTCCACTTCCTTACTTTTGCTTTTGTTGCATTTGGTACAAATTCAAAAGATCATTGCTGAGACTGCCAAGTTTGGAACTTACTACTTATATTTTCTTCTAGTTTTTTTTTTTTTTCAATTTTCACATTCAAGTCTTTAATCCATTTTAGGTTTATTGTTGTATGATGTGAGACAGTGGCCCATTTCATTCTTTTGCTTGTTGCTGTCCAGTTTTCCCAACACCACTTATTGAAAGGGTGGTCCCGTCCCCATTGTATAATCTTGGCTCCTTTATCATTAATTGACCGTGAGCTTATTTAATTAATTCATGGGTTTATCTGGATCTCCAGTCTGTTCCTTCAAGCTACATGTCTGTTTTATACCAATATTTAATTATTGTAGCTTGTGATGTAGCTTGAAATCGGGTAAGGTAATGTTTTTGTTCTCACCTTCCTTTACTTCTTTAATCATGCTTTCCTTTACTTTTGTGAACAGGGCCCTCCCTGGTGGCGCAGTGGGTTAAGCAACGCACTATGAAGCAGACCAGAGCCACTGCAGCATGAGTTCGATCCCTGCTGCCGGCCAGGGAGGGGACCCACATGGCTCGGCAGACCTCTCCTGCCTCCCCGCTGCTCCCCTCAGCAGTGTATTTCAGTTGATCTGCCTGTGCTGTTCCCCACTCTGTCTGGTGGATTCTCTCACCCCCCTGTACCTCTGGCCTGTACCCCAGGTCTTATATGTATAAATAAATAAATCTTTAAAAAAAAATAATAATAATTTTGTGAACATATTTTTTTTTAAAGATTTATTTATTTATGCATACAAGCACTGGGGTACAGGCCAGAGATGTGGGGGTGGTGAGAGAATCCACCAGACAGAGCAGGACACAGAACAGGCAGATTGACAGAAACACACTGCTGAGGGGAGCAGTGGGCATGGCAGGAGAGGTCTGCTACGCCATGTGGGTCACCTCCCTGGCCAGCGGCAGGGATCGAACTCGTGCTGCAGTGGCTGCGGTTTGCTTCATAGTGCGTTGCATAACCCACTGCGCCACCAGGGCGGGCCCAATTTTGTGAACATATTTAAAACGACTACTTTGAAACCTTTTCATTATATCTGACATCTGTCAAGCAATTTCTAAATTTTTTAAATTTTTATATCTGACATCTGTCAAGCAATTTGTAAAATTTCTGCGTGTTTTTTTCCATTATGATCAGACATCACTGAAAGATGTTTTAGTCATCAATAGATGGCATATACAATGGCACTCCCAAAAGTTTATACCAGATAGCCTAAGTGTGTGGTAGACTATATATACCATGCAGGTTTGGTTAATTACACTGTGGTGTTTGTCCAACAAAATCACCTCACATTTCTCCCTAGTAATGCCCTTAAACAATGCATGATTGAATTTGGGTAGTAATTCCCTTTTTTTCTTTGTCTCATAGTTTTTTCCTGGAAACTAGACATTTTGGATAATAATATAGCAACTCAAAGGCTAGTTACCCCCCAACCATTTTCCAGGGCTTGTTATTATCATCTGCTTGTTTGTTTGTTTTGTGACTGGCTGAATAGTTTTAGTGAACTCTATTTCCTCATAGTGTTAACACCTCAGGGAGTTGCAGCTGTTGGCATACCCACTATAATTCTGGATGACAAGAGTTTTAGTAGGGCTCTCTTCTTTCCCAGATCACACCTAGCTGTTAAATTCACTAAACTGTGGTATATTCTTCTATTATTTCCAACAATGACCTGGGGCATTACTTGCTCTACAAGGAATACAATCCAATCTTTTGAGGGAACTGTTTCCAAGATCAGTGATAGTTGTTCTGACCTCCGAATGCTCTTCCCAGTTATCTTATTCCTGCTGCAAATTATTCTCCTGCAAATTAAATGACCCACAGTCTAGGCTGTCTTGATTAAATCTAAAATCTCCCAATTGCCTATGACCAAAACCTCAACTGTTCTAGACCATAACTCAAGGTATAAACTCTCCACACACTTGGAGGAAGAGATTAAGAGCTAAGGGTTTTCAAGCCTGCTTCTCCCTTCAGAAAAAAAATCTCTGAACCCTTAGTGGAAGTACAGATAGGGCACATAGTAGGCTGAAGCCTTCCTGTTTGAGGAAGCTTTTGGGCAACAGTGATATGATACTAAGACCCCATGGACAGCAAAGCTGAAGATATTTACTATGTGGTCTTTTACAGAAAAACTTTGCCAGCACATGAGTTAGGTCACTGCTCTCAATGCTGCTGGGCTCTGATAAGAACACTCTGATAAGCAAAGAACTAAATTAATTGAAAGGCAGTATTGTACTGGTGAAGCACTTAATTCAAAACCCCCTGTGCCATTTACTACATACATATTTTATTTCTGAGAATTAAAAGTATGCATGCCTGGAACTTAGAAAGTATTCAACAAATAGTTGTTTTAGTCATGATGAAAATTCTACGGAGAATAAGTAAAGACACCATCTCTTTCCTATTATTTATATAAGTTACTAATATACTATACATATATTTACATATATAGAGAGGCCCCCTCTTCTCTAACCTCCCCGCCTCCCCAGAAAATTTAAGCAATGGAAACGGGAAACAAGTACAGACTTTCCAACAAGCAAAATGCATCTTTCAAAACCTGGAATACATAATATTATCTAAATCAGAACTCTACAGTGTTGGAGGTTAAGCCTGCCACTAAAATCTTCACTACCACAGATGTTTCCAGCCCATTCCAATAACAATGAATGAAAACCTTCTGGAAGTGCTTTCAAACCAAAAAGTCCTATGGAGGAAAGCAGCAATTATGTTTATCCTTGGGATTTGGGCCTAGATGGCTCCTTCCGGTCTGGCCGTCTGTATTTATGCCCAGAAATAATCTAAAATGAATCCCTCCAGCTTCCACCTCGACTGTCAGCGCGGTATGGGGAGTCCCGGTCAGTGCCTGACCCGCACAAGCATGGGGCGAGCTGGGCTTCGGCCGGGCTCCCCCTCACCGCAGCCCGTCGGGGCTGCCGCCGGTTACCTCGCAATTGAACTCCATCTCGGCGTCCATGGTGACGATCCGCACGGTGAACGTCTTGGGCTGCTTCCTCTTCAGTGAGCTGAAGCTCATGCGGGAAGCGATGGCTCCGGCCATGGCACGGGGCTCAGGCCCGGGACCCGCACTCCGAGGCCTGCACTCTGGGCTTATTAGCCCCCCTGAAGGATCCGCACAGGCCTCAGGGCCACCATGGTGGCCGGGCGGCCCGATACGTGTCTAGGCGGCGCGGGCCCCCATCGGCCAGCATGGGCCGCGAGGACACCGCGGAAGGGTGGGGGGGTGGGGGGCGGGTCCTGATGGTCACTGGGAAGAACCAGAGCGGGTACCGACGGGGCGGGCACGGCCCGGCGCTCCGGGACTCGAGCCTGGGACGCAGGGGACGCCCGGGGGCCGGGCCCCTAGACGGCGCCCGCCCACACCCCGCGCGCCTCTGTGCGGCGGACAGAGGTCTCAGGGCCGCGCTACAGCCGGGCGGGCACGTGCGCGCGGGGCTGTCACCGTCCCTGCTCAGCGCGCCCGCGAGAAGGGTCCCCTCCCCGCAGCCCCCGGCCTGCTCCCCGCCCCGCCCTCTGGCCCTCCAGATACTACACACGGCTCAACCTAACTTGACGGAGGAGGCCCAGACGCTGCGGTTGGCTGAGAAGGCCCAAGGAGGCGGGCTTTCCAGCTCTGTCCCGCCTTCCTCAGGACGATCGCACCAATTGGAAGTTCCTCACTGTCTGGAGGCGCGGGCCTAGACTCGGTTCTGAAAGGCTATGGCGGCAGTCACTCCGAGCGCTTTTGTTCCTAGGGATCCGCCTATTCTAGCAAGACTGGTTGAGACGGCAGAAACCGGCTCGCCTTTCTCGGGAAACCACAGTCACTGGCCCCGGGCGCGGGAGGGTTCCCGATTCCTCCCGGATCCAGTAAGGCGCTGCGCTTTGAACCAAGTACAAGCCAGGCGCCGAGCCCCAAGGGGTTGTGTTTCGGACTCCCGGCGGATAGCCCTGTCTGGCACATAGTTACCAATACTGCTCCGTGTTTCTCCAAGTTTTAAATGACTTGTGGAGGCCGCTGGGGAGGTTGCCAACACTCCCCTAGAGTCTTCTACTTGTTAGTAGAAACAATAATTTACTGAGGGCGGAGTGGTAATAATTGTACTTACCTCGCGGGGTTGTTGAGGAATTTAAGCAAGTTGGCACAGCTTTAGAATGGTGACTGACACATACGAGGCTGAATTCTGTGAAACTGCTTTCTAGATTTTTTTTGTTTTCGTTTTTGTACTCAATGTGTGATTTCCATTTTCAAGCCATCTCTGTGTTGTTGTTGTTGCTAAGATTTATTTTTCTTTGTTTTTGCATACAAGAAGTAGGGTGTAGGCCAGAGGTGCAGGGGGTGAGAGGACTCACCAGAGACAGAGTAGGGAGCAGAACAGGCAGATCCACTGAAACACACTGCTGAGGGGAGCAGTGGGCAAGACAGGAGAGGTCTGCTGCATGTTGTGAGTCAGCTTCCTGGCCAGGGATGGAACTTGTGCTGTAGTGGCTGGATATAGATTGGTAGCCTGTGACTTTAACCCCTGTGCCACCATGGAGGCTCCTGTGTGTGTGTGTTGTTGTTGTTGTTGTTTTTTAATGTTAGTTTATAAGTAGGAGGTTTATAACTTAATTTAAAAATATATTGTAGTTTTAAAAATTAATTTTGCAGGGGCTTCCTTGGTGGCACAAAGGGTTAAGATGCAGCATTATGAAACTATCCACAGCCACTGCAGCATCCCTGGCCAGGGCATAGCAGACCTC
Source organism: Galemys pyrenaicus (assembly GCA_019455555.1). Lineage (NCBI taxonomy): Eukaryota > Metazoa > Chordata > Mammalia > Eulipotyphla > Talpidae > Galemys > Galemys pyrenaicus. Next base: position 771,246 of record JAGFMF010011483.1, on the reverse strand, counting down.
TCTTGTCTCACCTGCTGCTCCCCTCAGCAGTGTATTTCAGTCAATCCTCCTGTTCTGCTCCCCACTCTGGTGACTCCTCTCACCACACTGCATCTCTGCCCTGTACCCCAGTTCTTGTATGCATAAATAAATCTTTAAAATAATCAATTTTACTCTAAAATAACTGAGTAGTTCAATAGAACAGTACACACTCCATGCATGTGAACCATTATTACAATAGCATCACCCTCATGCTACAGTTGAAGGAACTGAAAGACTTAGTATGATGTTACAGGGCAGGAAGAAGGGCACCCCAGAACCCCCAAACCTGCTTTCTCTAAATGGGTTCTGCCATCCGCAGCATTAAGACAAACATATAAGGTCTTTAATGGAAAGGAACTTTAATACAATTAGGGAACAATACAGAAAGGACAAAGAACATAGTTACTAAGTTAAGCATCCAAAGTTACCCATCTCCTTGAGGGTAAAAGTCCAGCCAAGGGCCTCCCAGGTGGCGCAGTGGGTTAAACAACACACTATGAGGCAAACCGCAACCACTGCAGCACGAGTTCAATCCCTGCTGCCGGCCTGGGAGGGGACCCACATGGTGCAGCAGACCTCTCCTGCTGTGCCCGCTGCTCCCCTCAGCAGTGTACTTCCGTCGATCTGCCTGTTCTGCTCCCTGCTCTCTGTGGTGAATCCTCTCACCACCACCCCCATACCTCTGGCCTGTACCCCAGTGCTTATATGCATAAATGAATAAATCTTTAAAAAAAAAAAAGTCCAGCCAAATAGGATTGGCCCAAAGCAAGGCCCAAAAGCCTGCCACACGTCTAAAGCACCTTTTAGTGGAGACCCATAGAAAAGGATCAGAAAGAGTTAGATAAATCTGGGAAGAAAAGAGCAAAATCAAAATCTAGATGAAAACTGCCATTATTAAGCTCCCCACGGATCTCTCACCCACATCTGTTGTAACCAGTCCAAGACCAAAAAGCAAGTGCAGTTTCTTCACATGTCCCTCTGCTTTACGTGCCTCCTCCAGGTCTCCTTGCTGCTCTCCATCCTGCTTCCTTCTTCCTCCCTTCCTTCTGTCCTCCTATTTCTTCTTTCCAGAATCTTCTTATCCCTGCTCAGCTCCACCCTACTTAGGGTGGAACCAGGATCCTGGAACTTCCCCTTTTTCTGGGGACCCCCCCTGTTACAATGAGAAACTTGATCATCAGCACCCAGTAGTGAGAGGCTTTGCCTCCCAGTCCCTCCCAGAGCTCAGTCCCTCCCAGAGCCTGCCAGCAGGCTACTCTGCTCTGCTTCCCTACTTGCGACTTCTAAATTGCCCCCTGTTGCAACCTCAGGAACCATGAATTACAGTTCTGGAGCACTCGGCAGACACAGTTGCTATAACTATACTAATAGCATAAATCTAGTTTCCCACAGGCCCCTGTAGTGCCCGGAAGCACCAACCAGGTCCCAGGAATCATTTGCTAGCACACCAAGGGAGGCTGCAATGGGGAAACTTTATGTCCTGTCTACTACTAGCAAATTCTCCCCATCAAACTGATTGCTTAGGGCAGCATGGGCTTGGCATGGGAGTGTCTTCATTTTCACCACTTCAGTTCTTCCCTGCAGGTGGGAGAACCAGGCTGGATACTCCTATGGGCTCCCTACAGAGATAACAAATCAGGGGTTTAAGCCAGGCCAAATACCACTAACAGAAAATGAGTGACTCTGGGGGGAAAAAAATACAGAAAAGTGACTCTGGAAACCTACTGAGTAGTAAGAGGAGAGGGATGGGAGGGTAGAGCTAAAAAACGAAATTGGTGACCGGTAATAGCTCCTTTTTTTTTTTTTTTAAAGATTTATTTATTTATGCATACAAGCACTGGGGTACAGGCCAGAGGTGTGGGGGGTGAGAGGATTCACCACAGAGAGC
>JAGFMF010011483.1:721653-769287 GCA_019455555.1 Galemys pyrenaicus | reverse complement strand
TGCTGAGGGGAGCAGCGGGCACAGCAGGAGAGGTCTGCTGCGCCATGTGGGTCCCCTCCCCGGCCAGCAGCAGGGATTGAACTCGTGCTGCAGTGGCTGAGGTTTGCTTCATAGTGCGTTGCTTAACCCACTGCGCCACCAGGGAGGCCCCTAATAGCTCCTTTTTAAATTTTTTTTATTTTTAACTTTACTAGGTGCTGGGCACTGGGCTAATTGGCTACGAGTCAATGCAGACACCTGAAGCTACAAGAGGCAAGGAAAAGATTTTTTTCCTAAAGCCACGGAGGAAATACCACCCTACTGATACCGTCATTTTGTTATAGGGTAATTTTAATATAAAATGGGTGTTTTTGATTGGGTTTTTACTTGCATGTTTACTTTTTTTATGTTTTAACTGCAGGCACACGTGATAAAAGTTATTAAAGGATTTTATTTTATAAGAAAGGGGAATAAAGTAGAACTTATAAAGAGAAGAGAGGAATACAAATTTGTAAATATTTTACTAGATTTTTTGAGCTGGAATGCAATGGCGCTTTGAGAGCTGGCTTTGAATTAAGGGAGATGGCTTTGAAGGAAGTGAGAGCCCAAGGCTCACCTTTCTGGTTTTATAGTTAGCCTGGCTGCTTAACTTTATTTTTAGGTTTTAGTGATTTACTTTTTGATAATTATATTACTGCATTTGTGGTATGGAATGGGGCTTGGAGTCCATAAACCTATTTATGTAATCCATTCAGGACTACCTTTCCCCCTAACAATTTTAACTTAGTGAAAGGAATGTTAGGCATCTGACCTCCAGAACTATGAATGAATAGCTTCTGTTATTTTATTTATTTTTTTAAAGATTTATTTATTTATGCATACAATAGCTGGGATACAGGCCAGAGTCCAGGGAGGTGAGAGGATTCACCAGACAGAGTGGGGAGCAGAACAGGCAGACTGACTGAAACACACTGCTGAGGGGAGCAGTGGGCGAGGCAGGAGAGGTCTGCCTGTGCCATGTGGGTCCTCTCCCTGGCCCGCGGCAGGGATCGAACTCGTGCTGCAGTGGTTGCGGTTTGCTTCATAGTGCGTTGCTTAACCCGCTGCCACCAGGGAGACCCGCTTCTGCTATTTTCAGCCACAAGTTCGTGGTAATTTGTTATGATGACAATAGGAAATGAGCACAGTAGGTGTTCTGTAAACATCCATGAAATGAATAGTGGAGAAACATATTGAATCAATTGATACATGAAGTGAGAACTTGATGTATCAGTTCAAGTATACTGTACCTATTTATTGAGAGAGAGGCCCAAAGCTGTCAGTCTAGTGGGTTTTACCCTAAAAGCTCATTAAAACAAATGGAGGCAAGGGTAGGGGGTGCGCGGATTTGGGGGCCTTTCTTGTGTGTGTGTGTGTGTGTATTCCTCAGGAGATTCCAAAGTGAGTCAGGGTTAACAACCTCCTAAATCAGGGAGTGCGTATTCCAGGACTTAAATAGTAGCTTCAGAATTTGCAAAGCACTGTCGACCCCTGAACTACGTGGCGGTTAGCGTCGCTGACAATGCAACACCCCGCCAATGTAAAAATGCCCGGATGCTCAAACCCCTTAGCCCTGGGCCTCCGTCTGCTGGTTCCCGCTTTCACCAATTCCGGCACGTTTGGTCAATTAACCTAGTAAGTTTTCCATAAAAATGGGCCATACCGGCCATCAATATCACTTTTAGCAAAGGCGCACCCAAGTGCCCGAGACTCTCACAGTCCTCGCGCCCCGCGCCCTCAACGCCCAGATCACTACACACAGCTCGACGTAACAGACGGACCCCGCCCAGGTTAGCTGAGAACTTCCAGGGAGGCGGGCTTTTCCGCTCCGTCCCGCCTTTTCCAGAACGACTTCGCCAATTGGAGGTCCCACACTAGCTGGAGGTGGGGCCTGCCCTGGCGGTGAATGGCTACAGCGGCCGTCACTCCGAAAGTGATCCTTCCGTGCCTCTAGCAAGACTGGTTGAGGCGGCAAAGACCCGCGGCTATGTCCCGGGAGACTACCAAGTGGCTGGTCCCAGCGCGTGGTGAGCGCTGGAATCGGATCCCATCTCGCGGCGGCTACACACTTCCCTTAGTCTATACAGATCTAGTGCAGCACCCCAAGGGTTCGTGTTTCTGACACCCAGAGGATAATACAGTTCGATACTTAATTGCATACTGACCTACTTCAAATTTTAAAATCATTAGAGGCTGTTTAGGTTTCAAACATGTCTTGGGATTCTTTCTGCTTCTCTTTAGAGGAAATTATTATAAGGGCAAGGGGTAATAACTTCCCAACAACATGGGTTGTTGAAGAATGTAATATAGCCAATACACAAAAAGATTGAGATCAATGAAACTGCTGTTTCGGTAGGTTTATTTTTTTATTTTTTAAAGATTTATTTATTTATGCACACAAGAGCTGGGGTACAGGCCAGAGTCCAGGGAGGTGAGAGGATTCACCAGAGACAGAGTGGGGAGCAGAACAGGCAGACTGACTGAAACACACTGCTGAGGGGAGCAGTGGGCGAGGCAGGAGAGGTCAGCTGTGCCATGTGGGTCCTCTCCCTGGCCGGAGGCAGGGCTCGAACTCGTGCTGCAGTGGCTGCGGTTTGCTTCATAGTGCGTTGCTCAACCCACTGCGCCACCAGGGAGGCCCTGTTTCGGTAGGTTTAAAAAAAAAAAAGGCCCTCAGGGCCAGGACTCTAAATTGAATTGATGGATCTACAGGGCAGGGTAATGGGCACCCCAAACCCCCCTAACCTGCCTGCTTTAAATAGGTTCTGCCTTCAACTGCATCATACTTTAGTATGTTAAGACCTATAATGGGAAGGAACTTTAATACAATTAGTGTGCAGGAAAGAACAAATAAAATAGTTTCCAAAAAAAGCACCCAAATTTACCTTTCCCATTGTTGCTAAATGTCCAACATAACAGGGTTAACCCAAAGCAGACCTGAAAGCCTGCCACAAATCTAAGGCACCTTATGGTGGGGACCCATAGGAAAGAGACAGAAGGGATAGGGACATCTAGAAGGAAAAGAACAAATCAAAATCAAGGTAAAGTCTGCCATTGTCAGCCTTCCCATCGGTCTCTCACATCTGTTTTTACCAGTCCATGACCAAGAAGTAAGTGCAGTTTCTTCCCATGTCTCTCTGTTCCATGTACCTCTGTCAGTCTCGTCCCAGCTTTCCATCCTTCTCCCTTCCTTTCTCCAGGCTCCTCCCCAGCTTCTCCCCTTTCCTGCTCGGCAACCACCTTCCTTTGGTGGAGCAGGGCACCTGGAACCTCCCCTTTCCCTGGGAACCATCGTGTTACAAGCTAACATTTAAAAATGCATTCATAAAGACTAAAAAGAGATAATAGTCCCTACCAGATAAGGGTCTAAGAAAGAATAATTCAGGTAGAGCTGGTTAAGACCTGGCACACAGTCACCAGTTAATAAATATCTATTGAATGAATAAGTGAAGGACATGAGGAAATACCTAGGATCTTAACTACAGCAACAATATCAACGAATCACCCTCCCCCTTTCTTGACACTGGGAGGAGAGAATTCAACCTCCAGACCAGAGTTAGGTACAACAGCAAGAAATTTAGTGGCAGATAAGAGGAAGGACAAGAAAGCAGAGAGGGGTCCTGAATGGGTAGCTGCTAGGGGACCAGGAAGCGGGAGATCAGCAGCAGGCAAGAGACAAGAGGTCTGCTGCACCAAGTAGGTTAGCTCCCTGGCCAGGGATCGAAACTATGCCATAGTGGCTGGGGATAGCTTGATTGCACTGAGACTTCAACTCCTGTGTAGGGTAAATGGAAAAGTGATCAGGCTTTTCTGCCCTCCCACCATTGGCGTGATGGGTCCTGAGGTCCTGCACACATGTCTAAGTGGGCATGCGCAAGTGGGTGCACCTGGGTTTAGACACGGGCATATAAGGGCGGCATCAAGAGGACACCAGGAGAAGTAGAGAGCATAAGGAGAGAGAAAGGCAGAAGAAGCAGCAGTAGAAGCAGGGACAAGAGGCTAGAGAGCCCAGAGAGTGAAGACGCGCTGGAGGCTAGGAGGCCTGCCAACCTCCTGGCCCCCCAGCTCCCCTACTCTCCCCACACCCCCGCCTGCCGTGGACCTGGTCACCTCTGATATAATGATGCAATAAAAGCCTGAAAAAGCCACCAAGGGCTCCAGGACTCGTCCTTGAGCTGTCTGCTCAGAATCATTGAGAACCTGCCCTGTGTCCTGCTGGCACCACACACTACCCCCCTGTAGGATAAAGGTTGATCAGGTCTTTCCACCCTCCTACCACTGTGATGATGGACACCTGCGGTGCTGCGAGCATTCCAGTGGGCATGCGCAAGTGGGCGCACCTGAGTCGGGACACAGGCTGTGTCATGAGGACGCCAGAACTGTGAGGACCAGCCAACCGACAGAACCGACAGGACGAAGGAGCAGCAGCAGCAGCAGCAGCAGAGAGAGAAGAAGCAGCCGAGAGGGTGAGATGCACCAGGGGCTAGGAGGCCTGCCAGCCTCCCGGCCCCCCCCCACACCCCTGCCTGCCATGAACCTGGACACCCCTACTAAATAAAGTATGAAAAGCCACCAAGGGCTCCAAGACTCTCCTTCCTTGACCTGTCTGCCCAGAACCATCCGGAACCCTGCTCCAGTGCCACCTCCTTCCTGGCCGCTACACCCCCCCTTCCCCCCCACCAAGGAGACAGGCATTTATACTGGGATAGTAGGTAGGAGGGGATGGTGGGGGAGTTGGCATTTCAGTGTCTCAGCCTTGTGTCTCTTGTTGACTGGTTGAAGACCCTGAGATCTCCTAGGTTACTGAGGCCCTCGAGTTTCCACATTACCTGGCCTGTCTTCTTGTAACTGGCTTGGCCCATGGCTTAGCATTGTACTATTGTGTTGGTGTTCTGAACATTCCATTTTTAATTGGGTTGGGGAACACAGAGACTCCCATTGATTGTTCCCCAATCAGTTTGATAAATGGGTTTGCTACACCTGGGGTTGGGGGGTTTGGGGAGAGCTCCTGGTTCCCACTGATTGTTCAGATTGATAAATGGGCTTGGGCCTTGGAGCACCCTGTTCCTGACTAACTGCCTGTACCCATTTCCTAACTTCCTCCTTTGTTAATAGCTGCCATATATTATTAAATGTTTACTATATAAGGCACTCTGCAAAGTGCTTTGCATGCCTTATTTCTTTAGATCTTTATCAAAACCCTATTGAATAAGGGTTTATTATTTCCCCAGTTTGGGTATGAGGAAGCTAAGGCTGAAATGAAATTTACCCAAGGTCATATTGTAGAGCTACAGTTTGCACCAGGACTGTTTTAAACCAGATCTCACCTGATTTACACTTCATTCCTCCATTCTTCCACATCACTGGCTCTCAGAGCTAGGCCCCTTCATTGTAGGCGCATATGGCCAATGTCCTAACCCCAAGCCCTCAGGCCCCCAGATCACCACAGGTAAAGATCTGGCAAACTATTAAACATCCCATAATGGGGCCTACTGAGTGGTGCAAGGGGTTAAGCCACTGCAGCATGAGTTTGATTTCCAGTCAGGGAGCTGACCCATATGGCGCAGCAGACCTCAGTGTATTTCAGTCAAACTGCCTGTTCTGTTCCCCACTCTGTCTCTGGTGAAACTTCTCAGTGCCCACACCTCTGGTCTATACCCCTGTTCTTGCATGCATGCATAAATAAATCTTTTTAAAAAATAAAACAAACATTCCATAATGCACTGGGCAATTCTTCGCAACAAAGTGTTATCCAGCCCAAATTGTAAACAGTGTTAAAATAAAGGAAGTCTGCTCTGGAATAATGACTTTTTTTTTTAAGCAAAAAATAGTCTACCAAGAATCTGATAAAAATCAGTGAACCTCTCTTCTCAAAGAATACATAGATGCACAAGATTTTGCATATGGTTTTAGGAGGTTCTTAGGAAGACTTCACCAAACTATGCCTATGAACCCCAGATTAACTTTAACCCTGATTAAATTGACTGGCCCTAAATGCTACATATGAATTTTATATTGAGACCCTTCTGCCAAAACGTGGGTTCCATTGTTTTTGGCCTCTTGGAGAATTACTTTTACTTCACATTGGCGTGAAGCCAGCATGCTGCACTGAGGGTGTCATGAGAATCCATTCTGAGCACTCTGTCTTTTGTTTGAGTAGAGCTGACAAAGATTCACACAACATCCTTTCTGTGAAGACCCACAAGACAGATATCTCTTAAGGGCGATTGCTTTGCTTTTTTAAAAATAACTTTTTTGGGGCCTCGCTGGTGGCATAGTGGGTTGAGTGCTGCACTGTGAAGCAGCCACAGCACAGCAGCTCAAGTTTGATCTCCAGCCAGGGAGGGAACCCACATGGCGCAGCAGACCTCTCCTGCCTTGCCCGCTGCTCCCCTCAGCAGTGTACTTCAGTCCATCTGCCTGTTCTGCTCCCTACTCTGGTGAATTCTCTCACCTCCCGTGACTCTGGCCTGTACCCCAGCTCTTGTATGCATAAATAAATCAATCTTTAAAAAAATAAATTTTTTGTTATCCTCCTTATTTTACAAGTAATCATATGCATTACAGAAAAGAAATAGAGGGATTCCCTGGTGCTGCAAGGGGTTAAGTCTCAGCACTATAAAGCATGAGTTCCGGTCCCTGGCCACCCACATAGCTGACCCACATGACTCAGTAGGCCTCTCCTGTCTCGCCTGATGCTCCCCTCAGCAATGTGTTTCATTAGATCTGCCTGTTCTGCTCCCCACTCTGTCTCGGGTGAATTCTCTCACCTCCCGCGACTCTGGCCTATACCCCAGCTCGTCTATGCATAAATAAATAAATAAATATTTTTTAAAAAGAAATAGAAATGGCAGATAAGCAATGTGGTAGGCATAATTCTGAAATGTCCTTCAGTGACCCCACAATCTTGTATAATGCTCACCACTGGATATGGAGTAACCTATGGATATGAGGGGGATATTATTCCTGTGAAATGTTACTTTGTATGTCTAAAGGGAATTTTGAAGAACTAATCCCTGATTAGTTGAGTTCATCAAAAGGGAGATTCTCCTGGGTGGCATTGACTTAATCAGGTGAACTGTTAAAACGGTCTAGAGATCAGAGGAGGTCAGAGCCAGGAGCTGCCTTGGAAGGCAACATCCATGTTGTAAACTGCTTATGGGGCCACTGGGTGGCGCACGGGAGCTGAGAGTGGGTGTCCCATCTGACAACCAGAGAAGAGGACTCCAGTCCTTCAATCACAAGTTGCTAAACTCCCAACTACCTGATCCAGCTAGGATGAGCTGAGATGAGAACCATAACATGAATGACAAGTTCGTTGCAGCCTGTGAAACCCTAAGCAGAGGAGGATGTTGTGTCTGGATTCCAGACCCAAGGACACTGGGGTAGCTAATGTAATCACCCCCAAATGTGTGGTCATTTGTTACGTAGCAGTGGAAAACTGATACAAGCAGGACAGATAAGTTGTTGTTGTTTTTTTAAGATTTATTTATGCATACAAGAGCTGGGGTACAGGCCAGAGGTGCAGGGCAGAGGGTGAGAGGATTCACCAGAGACAGAGTGGGGAGCAGAACAGGCAGACTAACTGAAACACACTGCTGAGGGGAGCAGCGGGCAAGGCAGGAGAGGTCTGCTGGGCCATGTGGGTCACCTCCCAGGCCGGTGGCAGGGATCGAACTTGTGCTGCAGTAGCTGCTGTTTGCTTCATGGTGCGTTGTTCAATCCACTGTGCCACCAGGGAGGGCTCAGGACAGATAAGTTTTAACTTGCACTGGCAAGTTAAATACTAAGTACTGTTTTGTTAATTTTTCATTTGTTAAAATGCTGTGAATATTTTCCCATATCACTAAATATAGTGTGATTTTTCTAGGGACTGCCTGTATGGATATAATTTTTTTTCCTTTATACACACTGCAATTCATGTACCCAATCTTGTTTTCTTTTGGATTTTGATGTAAAGAAACCCAGAGTCAAAGTTGAAGTCAGCCTCTGACAATTATACTTGGCCTTGCCTTATCTTTGGTTTCATTTCATGTTTCCTGTCTTTATTCTTTATATTGCAATAACTTTCCCACCACTCCTTTACTGTTTATTGGCTAATCTAGCTTTGTATCTTTTTATATAGTATGTATCCTTTGCTTAAAGTCTTTTTGTTTGTTTTTCTTAGGTCAGTACTTTGTATAAGAAAGTATCTTGGCCTCCCTGGTGGCGCAGTGGGTTAAGCAACACACTATGAAGCAAACTGAAGCCGCTGCAGCACGAGTTTGAGCCCTGCCACCGGCCAGAGAGGGGACCCCCATGGCGCAGCAGACCTCTCCTGCCTTGCCCGCTGCTCCCCTCAGCAGTGTGTTTCAGTCTGCCTGTTCTGTTCCCCACTCTGCCTCTGGTGACTCCTTTGACCTCCCACGACTCTGGCCTGTACCCCAGCTCTTGTATGCATAAATAAATGTTTTAAAAAAAGTGTCTTTTAGGGGGGCTTCCCTGGTGGCACAAAGGCTAAAGACACAGCTCAACTTATTACCAGCCACTACACCACAAGTTGTATCCCCCATTCCACAGGCCAGGGGGGTGACCCACATGGCGCAGCAGACCTCTCCTGTCTAGCCTGCTGCTTCCCTCAGCAGTGTGTTTCAGTAGATCTCCTGTTCTGCTCCCCACTCTCTTTGGTGAATCCACTCATAACCTCCACTTCTGGCTTACACCCAGTTTGTGTATGCATAAATAAATAAATGTTTAAAAAGAAAATGTCTTTTACATGTATGTAACTTTTTTCATTTTTTTTAGGATTTTTATTTATGCATACAAGAACTGGGGTACAGGCCAGAAGTGTGGGGGATGAGAGGATTCACCGGAGACACAGTGGGGAGCAAACCAGGTGAATCCACTGAAACACACTGCTGAGGGGAGCAGCAGGAGAGGCAGGAGGTATCTGCTGTGCCATGTGGGCCCCCTCCCTGGCCAGGGATTGAACTCATGCTGCTGTAGCTGTGGACACTTCATAGTTTGGTGCTTAATCCCTTGCGCCACCAGGGAGGCCCCTTTATGTAATTTTTTAACTTTTCCTTTTGAACTAATATTAGACATAAACTTTGCAAAAATAAGAGTTTTTCTCTATGCTTTACTCATCTTCCCCTAATGTTAGCATCTGACTCAATTACAGTACAATTATCAGCATCAAGAAATGAATAGTGTACCTTACTTTTAAATAAGAATAGACCTTACTCAAATTTAATCAGGTTTCCACTACTATTTTTTCTGTTTCAAGATCCCATTCTGAATCCAACATAACATGATTATTTTTCTTAAGTCTCCTGCAGTGTGTCAACAATCTCAGTTTTTCCATGGGCTTGAGGTTTTTTTTTTAAGATTTATTTATTTATGCATACAAAAACTGGGTTACAAACCAGAGGTGTGTGTGTGGGGGGGTGGTGAGAGGATTCACCAGAGACAGGGGAACAGAACAGGCAGATCTAATACACTGCTGAGGGGAGCAGCGGGGCGAGGCAGGAGAGGTCTGCTGCGCCATGAGGGTCAGCTCTCTGGCCAGGCATCACACTTGCACTGCAGTGGCTGCGGATGCTTCTTAGCAAGGTGCTTAACCCCTTGTGCCACCAGGGAGGCCCAGAGCTTGAGATTTTAAGGAACATGCCCAGGTATGTGTTGAATATCTCTCCATTTGTATTTGTCTTAGATTTTCCCGTGACTGGACTGATCATCTAGATGTATTTTTGTGAACTGCACCATGTTCGGATTGGGGTGGAGAAAGAACCAAGCAAACTCAGAGCTTCTCGTCTGTGTGCACCCTCAGGCAGATCCACATCTACCAGGAGGAGCACAGCATGGAGCGCTGGAGCACACAGCCCTTGCAGTCAGGAGCAGCTGTGATCTTGACCTTCACCATGCTGGGGGGGAGGGTCGCCATCTCCTTGCATCTTTTTGGCAAGCCAGGACCCAAGATGGCTGCACATGCAGCATCTCGTTGGCATACACGTGTTTCTGAAACCCAGCGTCACACTCCATGATGGACTCAAAGGTGGGCTCATGGGCACTGCAGGACTCTGGACAGGAAGGAGGGCCTCTGGCACCTCAGTACTAGCTGCTGGTGTGGATTGCCTGCCTGCCAGGCAGCTGGTAGCTCCTTTCCAGGAAGGAGGGCGCAGTGGGGACCATCTCCTGCTCCAACTCCAGGGCGACATAGAGGGGTTTCACCTTGACGTCACCCATGATTTCCTGTGGCTTTAGCCACACTCTAAGAGATCTTTATGAGAGGGTCTGTCGGGTCCCAGCCCACCAGATCTAGCATGGTGTGGGGCATGGTGTAACCATCAGCGATGGGCAGTGTGGGTGACCCAAGAAGATACCAGGGATACCGCCAGGTCATACAGGGACAACACGGTTTGGATGGCCACGTACATGTTCAGAATATTGGAGCTCCCCAGTATGATCTGAACCATCTTCTCATGACTGGCCTTGGGGTTCAGGAGGATCTTGGGCAGCAGCTTGGGTGCCCCTCAGGGGCCACATACAACCTGTAAAGGTGGGGTGCTAAGGCAGGCTAGGTAGAAGCAATTGCAAGTTGTTAGGATAATACTTGCCCCAAGTCCCATTAGAACCAATGGACTAAATCACAGACTGTACCAACATCCTGTCCAAAGAGTTTAGCTCACCACACTGATCAAAGCTGCCACATTCGACAAGAGACAATGGCCCTGGGGAGGGCCAGGGGTTAAAAGAAGGGAGGGAAGAGCTCAAAGGACTGTGGCGACAGTTCAAGGGTGCTATGGTGGTGGCAGAACTGTGATATAGTTCTGAAGGGAGAACAGTAATGTAAGAAAACAAATAAGAAATACATTTTTTAAAATGAAAAATAAAATACCACAGTGGGGGCGGGGGGAAGCAATGGATCCTGACTAATTAATGATCGTTTCATAATTTCCCAGCAGTGGAAGGCTGGAACTGCATGCACAGTTAGACTCTAACCCATCTGCATGTGGGCTGGTAGCCCAAGCCAGAACAAGCTATAACACTTTCTCTTAAACCCTGCCTCGTAGACCTACTCTTTATATATCTCCTCCTGGGGCCTCCCTGGTGGTGCAAGGGGTTAAGTCACAGCACTATGAAGCTATCAGCAGCCACTGCAGCAGGAGTTCGATCCCTGCCGCCAGCCGGGGAGGGGATCCACATGGCCCAGCAGACCTCTCCTGTCTCGCCCGCTGCTCCCCTCAGCAGTGTATTTCAGTCAATCTGCTTGTTTTGTTCCCCACTCTGTCTCTGGTGAATCCTCTCACCTCCTCCACCCTGCCCCACACCCCTGGCCTGAACCCCAGTTATTGCATAAATAAATCTTTAAAATAAATAAATATCTCCTCCAAATTCCTTCATGGAGCCAGAATAAATCCTCCTTTCTAGCACTGACTCCTTCTTCATAAGCCTCTATTTTAAAAATATATATATATTTATTTATTTGTGCACACAAGAGCTGGGGTACAGGTCAGAGATGCAGGAGGTGAGAGGATTCACCAGAGACAGAGCGGGGAGCAGAACAGGCAGATGGACTGAAACACACTGCCGAGGGGAGCAGTGGGGAGGCAGGAGAGGTCTGCTGTGCCATGTGGGTCAGCTCCCCAGCTGGTGCCAGGGATGGAACTGGTGCTGCAGTAGCTGTGGTTTGCTTCATCTCGTGTTGCTTAACCCACTGCGCCCCAGGGAGGCCCATCCTCCTTCATAAGCCTCTAATAAAACCTTGCCTATTTCTGCTGCACCTCATGCTCTCTGGTGAAGTCTTTCTCTAGCGGGCAAAGGACTCACCTTTGTTGGGTCAGGGAGTCTGTGACACTGACCCCCTGGTGAAGATGTGCCAATGGGGTACTTGAGGGTCAGGATTCTGCACTTGCTCTGACCCTTGTCAGCCACGTAGCTGTCCTTCCAGATGTGCCACCAAGATGCTCTGGGGAAGAGGCACCTGACACATGGGAACACCATTTCCAGCAAAGGTTGCTCTGCATATCCCAGAGCCAGCATTGATGCCTGGCCTGGTGATTTTTTCTTCCATTGCTGTGGGTGGAGGTGGTGGCCAAGGGCTACAGATTAGAGAGAGCAGGGAAAGGACAGGGAGACCAGCTGGTTTTGAAAAATTGAACTGGGGTACACTACTTTCCAAGCATGAAATGTGTTCACCAACTTGGTAGCTCTCCACAGCCTATATTTTGAGGTTTTTTTATGGAGATTTCATCAGAAAGTTATGATTAATCATTAACTCTAGGAGAAAGAGAGAAGAAGCAGCCGAGAGGGTGAGATGCACTGGGGGCTGGGAGGCCTGCCAGCCTCTCGGCCCCCGGCCCCCCTGCCTGCCATGTACCTGATGCCACCTCTGATGTAGAGATCAATAAAAGCATGAAAAGCCAAAAAAAAAAAAAATCATTAACTCTATCCCCAGCCCCTCCCCTTCTCCTCCAGAAGGATGGGAAATGGGGCTAAGGGTTCCAAGCTTCTCATCTGCAGCACAGCAGCGTGAGTTTGATCCCCGGTCAGGGAGGAGACCCACATGGCACAGCAGACCTTGCCTACCTCGCCCGTTGCTCCCCTCAGCAGTGTATTTCAGTCAGTCTGCTTGTTCTGCTCCCCACTCTGTCTCTGGTGAATCCTTTCACCTCCAGAGACTCTGGCCTGTACCCCAGCTCTTATATGCATAAATAAATATAAATCTTTTTTTAAAAAAGAGTTCCAAGCTTCTAACCATGGCTTGGTGTTTCTGGTGAACAGTCCCCATTCAGGAGTTAATCAAGCTTCACCTGATTAGAACAAAAGATGTTCCAGTCGCCCAGGAAATTCCGAGGAATTTAAGAGTTCTATGTCAGGAACTAGGGTCAAAGACCAAATATTTGAAGAAGGAAAAATGTGCTTCTACTGCTCTTATCACTTAGGAGATTACAAGGGTTTTAGGAGCTCTGTGTCAGGAACTGAGGACTGAGACTAAAATCTATTTTCTATCATTTCACAGGACACAACTCAACCATCATACTCCCCCTTCCAGGCTGGATCCCAGGAGCTGCATCAATGCAGGGTAGCTGGGGAGGTCCAGAGATACCTTCTGTAAACGGTCAGAATTCCAAACTTTGTGTTCCAAGCCCCTCTTTCCCCCATGGGAATGAACGTAGGCAATGAAATGCACCAGTACAGCTCATAAATCTACAACAGCCTCGCCAGGGTTTTTTGCCTGTGATGCTGCTTTGTATCCCGGCAGCATTATGTCTACCGGCAGGCACTTTACTAAATTAACAACATTACCTGTCATGGAGCTAGTTAAGCCTTAGTTGTGTTCATCACGTTTCAATATCCACCCCAAAGGTATTGCTGGGGATAGAGTTGGGGGAGGGGGGGGAGCGTCTTTTTCAGCACTAACTGAAGCAGACTATCTTTACTGAATGAATTCTTGAACGATGTTGTTATGGCTTTGGAAAGTGCGTTATAATGACAGTGGATGGGAAACTAACAGCTCGATAGCACAAAAAGGCTAAAGTTCAAAACCCCTAACAACAGTGATTTGTTCGATAATGATGCAGCTTGTGGTCATTTGTTTGCCGGATATAGTGGCGCCACCTTGTGGCAGTTGTATAAAATAGCTGCACGCTGTGGCTTTGCAATTGTTCAATACTGAGTTAAACAGTTTCTTTTTTTTAGCATTTGTATGAGTTTCAGTCGATACCTGGGGCGGCACTTTATGTTTTTATGTAGCACTATGTCAAAGTCTCATTACTCAAATCTGCATGTGATGTATATTACAGAAAGTCAGTCTGGCAGTGTAGCTCATGCTCTAAGATACAAAAGCTTTTTTGTCCCTGTCACTCCTGTGTGGGGTCTCCTAGGACCCCGGGTTTGCAATTCTCAGAGAGCAGTTGGTCCTGAGCCTAAAAGCCCATCAATAAGGAGCGGGTGACACTGTCACAGCTGGGTAATTTGTCTCTTTGCTCTTCAGCAGCTCATTTGGTGATGATCTATTTGTCCCAGGGAATAGATGACGGCAGGTTTGTCCATATTTTATACTTATGAACCTGCCTGCTCCTCCCCGCCCAGCTCTGCCCATCTGTCTTTGTTCCTGGTTTCTCTCATTTCATCCCACAGCTCGGGCAGCAGGTCTTGGCAAAGAGTTATGAAAGTTGATTCCACGGGGGTAGCTTTGGGAAGGGAGGAAGGGAGGAGAAAAGGATGGGTCACCTCTGGCAGAGGGGAGGATGGACAGATTCAAAAGAAAGATGTCACATCTCCATGATGGGCAGGAAGGGACCCCAGAGAAGAAGAGGAGGGAGAGACGCTAGGACAGAGGAGGATGGCGCTCATAGAAGACAGATTGATAGAACTGAGCTCATTCCCCACAATTAAATTGGGCCTAGGGCGAAACCTAATTGTGATAGCAGCCTCCAAGATGGCCCCCACGACTCTCATGTGCTGGTTTTTACATCTGCCATGCCAGCAAGCACAGGGCAGTTTCTCTATCAATTTGGGCAGATGGATAAAGGGGTCCTGGAGCCCTTGGTGGCTTTTTGGGGCTTTAATGCTCTTCCTAAGCCAGCTGTTGTGGGGCAGCCTGCCAGCCTCCCAGCCCTAGGCAAATCTTTACTCTTTCTCTTTGAGCTCTCTCTGGCATCTCTTGTGGTCTTTCCTCTCATAGCCATCGCTTGACCTCTTGTAGCCACGCTGATGTAGCCATCTCCTGTCTCTGAGTGATGTTGCCCTTATAGCCGCAGCCTCCAGGCTCAGGCGTGCCCACTTACACATGCCCCACCACACTCCAGGTGTCCACCATCAGGCATGCGTGTCCTGTGCCCACGCTCCCCTTCTGAATTCAAGGCCGCAGGTGATAGCCACAGAGGCCAATGCATAAAAACCTGACCAGTTCATTTACGCTGAACATCCTTCCCTCACCAAGCAGAGCTGACATGTGTAATCAAAGGATATGAAGAGATGACAGGGTGTGACTTCCAAGGTCAGGTGTAGGGTAAATGGAAAAGTGATCAGGCTTTTCTGCCTTCACGCCATTGGTGTAATGAGGGACACCTGAGGTCCTGCACGCATGCCTAAGTGGGCATGCGCAGCGAGTTCACCTGGGGTGAGGGGCATATAAGGGTGGCGTCATGAGGACGCCAGCAGAAAAGACAAAGCAGAGAAAGAGAGAGGCAGCAGCAGTGGCAGAGATGAGAGGTCAGAAAGCCCAGAGAGTGAAGATGCGCCGGGGGCTGGGAGCCTGCCAGCCTCCTGGCCACCCCCCCCCCCCGCCCCCTGGCCTCCCCGGCTCCCTGGCCCCCCCGCCTGCCATGTAACTGGTCACTTCTGATATAATGATTCAATAAAAGCCTAAAAAAGCCACCGAGGGCTCTAGGACTCCTTTACCCGTCTGCTGGAATCATCAAGAACTTGCTCGGTGCTCTCCTGGCACTACGTCAGGTCATAAAAGTGCTGGAAATTTCCCTCTTTCTATTTGATCACTTCATTGGAGGGAAACCAGCTGCCATGTAGTGAAGCTGTTGTTCTCAAGCAACACCTGGAGAAACCTATGTGGCAAGGAACTGAAGCCCCCAGCCAGTAGCCAGGACTGACTTGCCAGGTGTGTGAGCAAACCCACTTGGAAGCATATCCGCCTCCCCAGTCAAGTCTTTGGGTGACTACCATGGAAGCTGCCATCTTGACTGCAATGTTGTGGGAGACCTTGGGCCAGAACCAGCCCAACTAACCCTTCCTGAGTTCCTGACCCATTTGGAACAGTGAGGTAATAAATGTTTATTGTTGTTTCAAGCTGCTAAATTTTGGAGTAATTTATTCCACAGTAATTAGAAATGGTCTAATTCCTTCTTTGTGGATTTGTTGTCCAACATCTATCTGGTTTGCTGCCCAGAATGCACAGTCCATGGGGCAGGGACCCATTCACACCAGGTGCCCATTCATCCAGCATGGCATGTAGCTGAGAGATGGAGCCACGATTAGAATGACTAAATCTCCTGCTTTTCCGAGGACAGAGGGTTTCCCAGAAGGGGGACTTACAGCACTAAAACTGAGAAAGTCTGGGGCAAATTAGCAGAGGTGGAGGGAGGGGATCTCAAACATGCAACTTCGGTGACATGGGGAAGGAGACCCCTGTCCTATCTTTCCTGGTCAGGGGGTGGAATTCTCCTGCCCCACCTGAAAGAGGAAATGGGCAAACCCTCTTTGGAGATGCCTAAATCAGCCTAAGGAGGCTGTGGCTCCACCCTAACTCATTCTCCCTAGCAGAGGTGAGTGGCAACACCAGGAATTCAGTGAGCATTTGCACTCTACCCCTGCAGGGTCATTGTAGGGTCAGAGAAAAGTTATCAGGCTTTTCCGCCCTCTCTCCATTGGTGTGATGATGGACACCTGCAGTACTGCACGCAGGCCTAAGTGGGCATGCACAAGTGGGTGCACCTGGAGTGAGACACGGGCCTATAAGGGCGGTGTCACGAGGATGCCAGAGGACCAGGATGCCAGCAGAATGGGAAGAAGAGAAGCAGCAGAAGAGCAGAAGCAGAGATGAGCAGCTAGAGAGCACAGAGAGTGAAGGTGTGCCGGGGGCTATGAGGCCTGCCAGCCTCCTGGCTCCCCAGCCTCCCTGCCTGCCCTGCATCTGGTCACCTCTGATAATAAAAGTAAAAAAGGTCACCGAGGGTTCCAGGACTCTTCCTTACCCTGTCTGCCAGAATCATCGAGAACTTTCTCTGCACCCTTGCCAGCACCACAGTCAGGCCTTCCTGTGGCTTCATAATGAATGCCTCCACCACATGGCCAATGAGTTACTATGCAGCTTCTCTTGGCATAACTCAGCGGCAGGCCCCCAAGGCTGCCCACTTCTTTAGGAAAGTATCCCTCGTACCGAGCGAATACACACACAGGCACACATGCATAACCATGTGGTCCTGCAAGCATCCCAGACTGGGTGGGTTCATCGCTGGTTCAAGCAGTCTCCTTGTTGTCTTAGCTGTTCTGATGACATTCTCTACTGTACTGTACCCTGCCAATCTCCACCGCACTTTTCCATATTCCACTGCCATACTTTGGCTCCTGGAGCTCCCATGACACCCACCTAATATGCCCGGTCTCTTTGTGCAGGTATGCCCACCTACACGTGCCCACCCCCTACTACAGGTGCGCCATCAGGCATGTGTGCAGGACCGCAGGTGTCTATCATTGACATTCATGGCAGGAGGGTGGAAAAAGCTGATAATTTTCATTCGCCCTACACCATGCTTCCCATTCAATACCAGAGCACGGAGGATGCTGGGCCTCACACAGCCTGGGTGTATACATCTACACCACCTAGGTTTGTGCCCAGTGACCTTCCCACAGCAATGAAGTCTCCTAAGGAGACATTTCTTAGCAGTATCCTCATGGTTAAGTGACACAGGGCTAATCTCCACCCTTCAATTACATTGCATCAAACTGAAAAATTCAGACATTTCTTACCAGGAGCCCTTTCAACAGTGGGCCCCCATTGATTCCTCTGCCAAAGGGTCCCTGGCCCTGTTCCCTTCTTCAGGCAAATTTTTCCTCCTTATCTCTTATTTATGCATTCAAGAACTGGGGTACAGAGGTGTGGGGGGGGGTGGAGAGGACTCACCAGAGACAGAGTGGGGAGCAGAAAAGGCAGATCAACTAAAGCACATGCTGAGGGGAACAGCGGGCAAGGCAGAGGAGGTCTGCTGCACCCTGTGGGTCCCCTCCCTGGCCGGGGATGGAGCTCATGCTGCAGTGGCTGCAGATGCTTCCTAGGGTGGTGCTTAACTCCTTGTACCACCAGGGAGGCCCTCATTGTATTTATTTTGATAGTTCTGCCTGTCTAGAATGATAGATTTCAGTTATCCATTTATCACAAGGATAGTTTCCTTTTGCAATAAGTCATACAAATAACACATGTTCATTATAGCAACTTTAAAAAACACAAGGGAAAAATAGTTCAACCTCCACTTCCTTATAGAAGTCATCATTGACCCCCAAATTTGATAAAGGACCACCTTTTTTTTCTTCCTTCCCATTACAAATCCTATAGCTCCCCTAAGTCTTCACAGCCTCTGCTGCAACTGAGGGAAAGAGGGGCTGGTTGCTCTAATCATCTCTGGTGTTTCAGGGCTTAGCACAGGACCTGGCCAGGCAGACTCGATATTGGCTGAAGGAATCACTAATTTAAAGCCTGCATTCAGTCCCTCACCCCAAGCAGACAGGAGGAAATAAAGGGTCAGTCGTCAGCGGGTAGACATTATTGGGGGACCCCCAGTGGGGTCTGCAAGCTTTATGCTTCTAGTGTTTGTGAGGGAGTGGGGAGATCGTGGGGTGTGACGGGATTATTTTGGAAGGGTGGGAGGGGGAAAAGGGCTGATCCCAGAAGGCCAGGCAATGATGGGATGAGATGGCAAAGAGGGGTGAAAAGGGAAAAGGAGATGGTGGAGAGAAAACGCCCCAGAGGCACAGTCTTGCGCACCTGTCTTAGATAGTTAGGTTATTGGTTCCTTGGAAGTAAGCCCCTCCCGACCCCAAAAGCACAGGCTTAGGGACACCTGCCGCTCCCGGTGGCTTCTCAGTTAGGAATTTTGCTATCAGCGCTCCCATTTAGAGCCGCAGGGGCTGTAAGTCTTCAAGGACAAGCGCCCCCACTCGCGCTCAGCGCCGCGGAGTTGGGGAAAGCAGCCGACCGCGCCGCGGGTCTGGGTGGGAGAACAGCTGGGCGTGGGGCCGCCGGGGGTGGGGCTTGATCACGCCCCGCCTCCGCCGCCGGGTTCGGGGGCGGGGCTTCCCTCCAACCTGCGCCGCTCCAACATGGCTCCGCGACTGTGCAGCATCTCTGCGTCGGCGCGGCGGCTGCTGGGGGGCCCGGGCCTCCGCGCTGGGGATTTTGTGGCTGCTGCGTCCGCGCGGTGAGAGCCGGGCCGGGCGGGGGCGGCGCGCGCGGGGGTTACTTGCGCGGTGGCCTGGGTTTGGGCCTGGGGGATGGGTAGAGACTGGCTTGGAATCCAGGGGTTAGAGGCAGGAGCAAGATCTAGGCCTGGGGAAGAGGTCTGGGCAAGAAGGGGGGGTCGTGGGAAAGGTATGCGCAGAGTCTGTCCTGGGGGTACCTGGACCCGGGCAGAGAGCCAGAGATGGGGTGAGTGGGAGGGGCTGTTTATGGGCTCTGGAGAATGGGGCGCAGACTGGGCAGGAGGAGTGGCCCCTACCCCAGCCAGGCCTTTGAAGCACCCACTAGAGGCATCCAGGGGAGCTAGCTCCTCCCTCGGGAAATTCTGGTGAGAAGAGACATGGGTAGAGGAGCAATGGGGTACCCCAAGGACCATGGTTGCCCAGACCCTTTGCTCCCCAGCCCTGAATAGTTGAGCTGGGACGCAGGAGGCCTGAAGGGGATGGGAGTAGCTCAAGGTCACTCTCCCTGCTGTCCCATGGCAGCCCTGGGTCTGAACATAGGTCTCCACACACCTCCTGCTCTTTGCACCACCGCCGGTGGCCGCCTAGGCGAGGGAGGCTGCTGACCCAGCCATATGTTCAGTTTGGGCTTTTGTTGGGTTGATGTGACGCTGGCTTCCCTGACTGGGGGGCCCACCCTCGTGTCTCCAGGGTCTTGCACTTGCCCCATCTCTGCACTTACCACCCTGTACACTTATGGCCTGGTGCTTGCTGTCTTCCCCACTACACCATCATTGCAGTTATCTATTACCTCAGCCCCTGGCACAGGGCTCGGGACAGTGTATGCTCAGGATTGTCAAAGAAGTAAGGACACCTGTCCGCACACCTGTGGAAAGGAAGCAGTGGTCCCTTCTGCCAGTAACTCAGGCACGAGGCTGTAGAGTTTTAGTACACTTTGCCACCAGGTATTGGAGAGTGGGGCGGCTGGGAAGAAGGAGCCACGGTTGTACCCCCACTCCACTGCCCAGTACTTGGGAAGAACCCCGATATCACAGGAAGAACCTGGAGTTTGACTTCCCCCAGCAGATCTTGCTCAATCTTAGTGTGGTGAACTTGCATGAGTCATTCGGCTTCTTGAAGCCTTAGGTTCTTCATCTGTGAAATGGGGGTGATAAATAAGAGGTATCTCACAGAGTTGTGGAGGCCATGTGTGTGAGGTATCTGGCCGCTGTGAACATGCAACAGATGTTGCCCTGTATTCAAGCCTATGTCTGAAGCAATTTTTTTTTAAAGATTTATTTATTTATGCATACAAGCACTGAGGAAAAGGCTAGAGTAGCGGGAGATGAGAGGATTCACCAGAGGCAGAGTGGGGAGCAGAACAGGCAGACTGACTAAAACACACTGCTAAGAGGAGCAGGCAGGAGAGGTCTGCTATGCCTCGTGGGTCCCCTCGCTGGCCGGCAGCAGGGATCGAACTCGTGCTGCAGTGGCTGCGGTTTGCTTCATAGTGTGTTGCTTAACCCACTGCGCCACCAGGGAGGGCCCAACACAAACCATTTTTCTTTAAAGATTTATTTATGCATAGAGGAACTGAGGTACAGGCCAGAGATGCCAGGGTGAGAGGATTCACCAGAGACAGAGTGGGGAGCAGAACAGGCAGAGCCACTGAAATACACTGCTGACGGGAGCAGTGGGAAGATAGGAGTAGGAGTGGTCTGCTGCACCATGTGGGTCCCCTCACTGGCCAGGGATAGAACTCAGATGCTTCATAGTGCAGCGCTTAACCCCTTGCACCACCAGGGAGGCTCTGAAGCAATTTCCGAACCTTCTTAAATATCAGGACTGAAAATGCCTTTGGGAGATCATCTTCTGTTAGCTCCTTGCTTTCCAGATGGGGAAATCAAGGCTAGGGACAAAACCCCTTTTCTCCAGGTTTACAGAGTCAGCTGGTGCTAGAACTATTTGTGTGGTAAGCATCCTGAGAACACAGAAGGAGCATGGCACTTGAAGGCAGCCTGTTGCTCTTTATTTACTCAGTTGGTGACCTTGGATCAGCATTAAACCTCTGTGGTCATTGCTTTTCTTCTTGTAAAGGGGATAGTGATCCCTTTGGGTGTTTTTTGCAGGGTCACTATAAAGACACTTAGATCAATACTTATCGAGTCCCTTTTTTTTTTTTTAAAGAGTTATTCACCTATGCATACAAGAACTGGGGTACAGGCCAAAGTCCAGGTTGGTGAGAGGATTCACAGAGACAGAGTGGGAAGCAGAACAGGCAGACTGACTAAAACACACTGCTGAGGGGAGCAGTGGGTGAGGCAGGAGAGGTCTGCTGCGCCATGTGGGTCCCCTCGCTGGCCAGCAGCAGGGATCGAACTCGTGCTACAGTGGCTGCGGTTTGCCCCACAGTGCATTGCTTAACCCACTGGGCCACCAGGAAGGCCCTTATCAAGTCTCTTAATGACAGTTTTGAAGTTATACTCCCTGGCTCCACTGTGGGTATTTGGGAACATCCCCTCCTGCTGACTCTCCGTCTGTCCTGTATCTCTCTGGAGTTAGTAGGCAGGACAGCCGTGGCCCTCTGGCCTCTGAGGTTTGGGTGGGTACAGAATGTGGGCTTTGAAATCAGATGGACATGGAGAGAAATTCTCTTGGCCACGGATGAACCATCTTTGAATAAGGCATGGGATATCACTGAGCCTGCTTTTTTTTCTCAAAAATATATTGTGAGGATAGTTCTTAGCACATAGTAATTACTCAATAAACAATTGTTAGTGTTAATGTTATAACAGTCATTCTGTTACAGTAATTCAGTTATTCTAGTTCTTTTTTTTTTTTTAAGATTTATTTATGCATTCAAGAGATAGGATACAGGCCAGAGGTGTGGGGGGATGAGAGGACTCACCAGAAACAGAGTGGGAGCAAAGCAGGCAGATCTACTGAAATACACTGCTGAGGGAAGCAGCGGGCAAGACAGGAGAGGTCTGCTGTGCCATGTGGGTCATCTTCCTGGCCAGGGATTGAAAGCACGCTGCAGTGGCTTCAGATAGCTTCATAGTGCTGTGATTTAACCCCTTGCACCACCAGGGAGGTCCCTCTTCAATACACAGAAACATCGGTGTCACCTTTCTAACAACAGTTGACTCAACAGAGCAGTAGTCTAGAAAGTGCAGAGATCCCAGCATCCTGGCATAGAATGCTGAGCTTCCTAGCTTATAAATGTAGAACATTCTGGAATAGTTTCACGGGGGGAGGCATCAGATTGTTGGTCCCTATGAGAATGTAAATGTGTCATCTACTGAAAATTTCTCGACTGGACCAACTTTTATTGAGCAACTTTCATGCCAAAGCTCTGTGCTGTTTCCCCTGGGGGATTGGAAGGGCGTTATCTAGTGGCATCTACTGTGGTAGGAGAGAGAAGACAGTCATATGAAAATGAAAAGTCTGAGGGGAAACATGATGAGTGTTTTTATAGAAGGGACTGGACTAGTCCAGTTGGGACAGACCCTTCCCAGAGATTGGGCAGAACTGTATTATGTTTGTCTAGGCCTAAAAGTTTTTTTTTTTAAAGATTTTATTTATTTTTAAGATTTATTTATATATGCATACAAGAACCAGGGTACAGGCCAGAGTTTCAGGAGGTGAGAGGATTCACCAGAGACAGAGTGGGGAGCAGAGCAGGCAGATTGACTGAAATATACCGCTGAGGGGAGCAGCAGGAGAGGCAGGAGAGGTCTGCTGCGCCATGTGGGTCCCCTCCCTGGCCAGAGATCGAACTCATCCACCAGGGAGGCACCAAGATTTATTTATTTTTGAGTAGAAGAGCTGGGGTGGGGCCTCTCTAGTGGCACAACCAACCAGTTGAGCACTGCACTGTGAAGCATCCGTGGCACAGCAGTGCGAGTTTGATCCCCGGCCAGGGAGGGGATCCCATGGCACAGCAGACCTCTCCTGCTTCGCCTGCTGCTCCCCTCAGCAGTGGGTTTCAGTCAATCTGCCTGCTCTGTTCCCCACTCTGTCTCTGGTGAATCTTCTCACCCTGGAACCTCTCACCTGTACCCAGCTCTTGAATGATAAGTCTTTAAAAAAAAAAAAAATAGATGGGGGGCGGATTAGGAAAAGTGGGGAAAGAGTAGAAGCCAGGATGTTAGTTCCAAGTTCGGTAGGAACAGTTAATTAGCTACCCTGACATGTCGGGCCCTTTCTCTAAGAGGCCCATCCTTTGTCCCTGTTGTATGGATGAGGCAGGCGATGTGCAGAGAAACGAAAGTGAGCGGAGATTCAAACCCAGGTTGTCCAGCACCTGTACTCTGCTGCTGCTGGGGGTGGGAGGGGCTTGAATCCCGAGCCCACATGCCGAGCAAAGGCTCACCTTTTCTTTCCTTTCTGACCTTCCAACTTTTGGTATCTTCATGCACCCCACCAGCCTTCATTCACTTCCCAAACACGACTGAGCACGTGTGTCCAGCACTGTTCAGACCCTGGGGGTACAGCAGGGTGCACAGAACAGACAAGACCCTCTCCTCGTGGGGCTGCCTCTAATAGGGAAACAATAGACGAACCACAGAATAAGCAGAAAAACTGAGTGTTTTAAAAGGTGCTAGGGAGGAAAATGGAGAGCAGGGTGAGAGTGATTGGGGAGTACAGGGTAGGAGAACACTGTGATTTTGCTGAGAAAGTAAAACTTGACCTACTGAAAATGGCCTGTGGATGCTGGCTTCGAGTTTACACCCTGCCCTAAGACTTGGACAGGGCTCTTTTCAAATTGTACCTACAGAAAAGAACTTTATTTATTTTTAGCAAAGATTTATTTATGCATTCAAGAGCTGGGGTACAGGCCAGAGGTGTGGGGGTGAGAGGATCCACCAGAGACAGAGTGGGGAGCAGAACAGGCAGATTGACTAAAATATACTGGTGACGGGAGCAGCAGGTGAAACAGGAGAGGTCTGCTGTGCCATGTGGGTCCTCTCTCTGGCCAAGGATGCTACATAGTGCTAAGACTTAACCCCTTGTGCCACCAGGGAGGCCTCAGACCTTTAGAGAAGGCTGCTCCACCCTGCTCATTTGATACAAGGAGAAACTGGGGCCTATGGGCAGGAAAGACTCGGGGTGGAGGAGACATGAGAGCCTATCAGTTTCTGGGCCCACCCCCGTCTCTCCCTGGCACTTCAGCCCCAGACTCTCAGGGCTAGCTGCTCGCCTGTTTATCTTGGTCAGTACTGACGTTAATAAATTACTTGAAGCCCAGTTCTGGAGCAAAGGTCTTGGTTGACAAATAGTAGGAGCCACTGTGCTCGCTGCCACCACCTCTTCCAGGGGCAGCATCCTCTCTGCATCAAGCCAAAGGTCAGGCCCCTCTGCCAGTGGCTTGTTGCAAACACCTGATTTTTCACTGTATCTGCCTGACTCTCCCAGGTCAGTGCCTGACTCTGGCTTTGGAAGAAAGAGCTCTGGGCTGGTTCTTGCCTTAGATCTGCCCTTGACTTACTATGTGACGCTGGGCAAGTTCCTTCCATTCCGAAAGTTTTTATTGTCTTGAACTCACACTGTCAACACTCTAACATCATGTCATAGATTCAGTAGGCTTATGCCACTGAAAAATTTGGTCACAGATTCCTGGCACAGAGGATATCCTCAGTACAGCAAGGCTCTCTATTTTTTTTTTTTTTTTAAGATTTATTTGTTTATGCAGACAAGCACCGGGGTACAGGCCAGAGTTGCAGGAGTGAGAGGATCCACCAGAGACAGAGCAGGGAGCAGAACAGGCAGATCCACTAAAATCCACTGCTGAGGGGAGCAGTGGGCGAGGCAGGAGAGGTCTGCTGTGCCAGGTGGGTCCCCTCTCTGGCTGGGGATCGAACTCATGTTGCTGTACCATGGATGCTTCACAGTGTGGCGCTCAACCCGCTGAGCCACCAGGGAGGCCCGACTCTTGATTTTTTTTTTTTTAAAAGGTTTTCCTTATGCATATAAGAGCTGGGGTGCAGAGCCAGGGGGTGAGAAGTTTCAGCAGAGCCAGAGTGGGGAGCAGGATAGGCAGATTGACAGAAATACACTGCTGAGGGGAGCAGCGGGCAAGGCAGGAGAGGTCTGCTGCGCCATGTGGGTCCCCTTCCGGCAGGGGATCGAACCTGTGCTGCAGTGGCTGTGGAAGCTCCATAGTGCAGCACTCAAACCCTTGTACCACCAGGGAGGCCTCTGGCTCTTCATTTGTGGGCACTGGAAAGGGACACAGGCCAAGTGTAATGTGTGCCCTGGGGAGGGCAGTGAGTGCAGCTTTCTCATTGGAGGGAACAGAAATTGTAAAGAAAGCAGAGTGGAAAAGCCTGCTTGTTCAAGGGGAGCGGGGCATGTAGGCGGAGGCTGCAGGAGAGGAGGCGTCCAGCCAAAGTGGGTTTGCAGTTGATCCTCCTGGCAAGGGCCAAGTAGAGGACCCCTAAAGGGCTCAGTGGGGGCAGAGACTAGAGAGCATAGGGGCGAAGGTTTGCCTCTTCTGTCCTGAGCCCTCTGCGGAGCTTCAAGAACCAAACGGGGCAGCCAGGATCTCTGTAAAAGGCACCAGGTCTGCTCAGGTCCAACGTCGTTCACATTTTGGAACTACCATGGGATTCCATGGCCCCATTCCCAGAAATGTGGGTCACCAATCTGAGGGAGCAGGACTTCTGAGCTGATAGGAGACCCAAGGCTCCCTGCATCCCCGTGTGTCCCTCTAAACGCCTCTGTCCTGCAGCTTCTATTCCAAGGACAATGAAGGCAGCTGGTTCCGCTCCCTCTTTGTCCACAAGGTGGACCCCCGGAAGGACGCCCACTCCACCCTGCTGTCCAAGAAGGAAACCAGCAACCTCTACAAGATCCAGTGTGAGTGGCTGCAGGGCTGGCCAGGCCTGCCCTTCCAGGGCCTCGGGGACACCTGAGACTCCGGGTGGGAAATGGGAGGGTCAGGGTGCTGGGCGGCTGTCCCAGGGAGCTGGCCTGGGGGCCCCGGCCTGCAGTGTCCCCGTCCCCACCCCCATGGACACACACCCTTCTTCACCTCCCGCTCTCCGTTCTTGCAGTTCACAACGTGAAGCCTGAGTGTCTGGACGCCTACAACAGCCTGACGTGAGAACGCTCCCCCGGCCGCCCTCCTCGGCCCCTGCCCGGGTGGGGACTCCATCCCAGCCCTGTCCTCCTGGCACAAACTTAGGGGATGTAGATCTCAGGGTCGTAAGTCCTAAGGACCCCTTGCCCAGCCTCTGCACCTTACACGTGGGGAGACTGAGGCTCGGCACCCCGGTCTGCGTCAGCCTTCTTACTCCAGGGCCCGGGGGCTGGCGTGAACCTCCCTTGCTCTGTGCCCCTCCCGTAGGGAGGCCGTGCTGCCCAAGCTGCACCTGGACGAGGACTACCCCTGCTCGTTGGTGGGCAACTGGAACACGTGGTACGGGGAGCAGGACCAGGCAGGTGAGGTTCCTGCCCCCTGGGGCTAATGCTGGCCAGCCCGGGCCTCGGCACCTCCCACGCCTGGCTGCCCTCCACTTCCTCTCCACAGGGTCATTGGAAACTTCATCCTCATCCCCAGCTTCCCTACCCAAACACCTGCGGGGTTCCCCTCTGCCCCGGGTGCCCTGCCCAGCCTCCCTTCTCATGGCGCTGGCCCGCCCAGGACATCCTTCATGTCCCCGGCAGCTTGTCGACTTCTTGTTCATGCTGTTTGCTCTTCACTCACTCATTCATTCACTCATTCGCGCTTGCCTGCTTTCCTGGCTCACTCCTGCACTCCCTTTCTTGTTTTGGCATAGACCTCACACCTATCGGCCTCCCCTGACCCTCCCGTGCACACTGGGCCAGGCTCTCCCTAGCTCCCCATGTGCTCCGAGGTGCACTTGTCCGTTAGCCGTGTAGCTAGTGCCCCTGCCTGTCCTTCGCCATGGAATCCCCAGTAGACAGCACTGGGGAAAACGGGGTTCTTCCACCTCTGAGGGGTTTCCCCAGCATGCTCCCCCACAGCCCCCCAGTAGAGCCATCTCAGTGGGCCCCAGCTGGGTGCCCCAACACAGGAACGAAGTTGAGTGAAAGAATGTGGTCCACTCAGCATCTCGGCCACTCAGAGGAACCTGGGCATTTGGGCCAGCGCTGTCCCAGATGGGAGCCACTAGCTACATCTAGCCATTTAGGGTTAGAAATTCAGCTCCTCGGTCACACTTGGCACGTCTCAGCGCCCACTGGGAGAAGCGGTGTCTTGTGGCGGTTGCCTCGGACGTCTCGGCTGTGGGATGCTCAGTCTCGGTAGAAAGGCCTTTCGGACAGCGCTGGCTCGGCCTGTGCACTGCACGGTGAGCTCCTCGGAGCAGTCTTCACAGAGTCCTCTAAGAGCCCCTTGAGCACTCAGTTGGGGTGTATGCTGTCTCCTGGCCAGCCCAAGCCTTCAGTGGCCCTGATGCTGTATGTCTCTTTAAAAAATGTGCAGATAGATAAGACTCCTTTCATCATTTATTTCATTTTTTTTAAAAAGATTTATTTATTTAGGAGCCGTCTTCATGGCACAAGAGGTTAAGCACAGCACTATGAAGCATCCGCAGCCGCTACAGCACGAGTTCGATCCCCGGCCAGGGAGGGGACCCACATGGCGCAGCAGACCTCTCCTGCCTCCCCACTGCTCCCCTCAGCAGTGTGTTTCAGTCGATCTGCCTGTTTTGTTCTCCACTCTGTCTTTGGTGGATCCTCTCAGCCCCCACACCTCTGGCCTATACCCCAGTTCTTGTATACAGAAATTAAAAAAAATGTAATTATACATTCAAGAACTGGGGTACAGGCAAGAGGTGCAAGGGGTGAGAGGATCCACCAAAGACAGAGTGGGGAGCAGAACAGGCAGATCGGCTGAAACACACTGCTGAGGGGCACAGTGGATGCAGCAGGAGAGGTCTGCTGCACCATGTGGGTCACCTCCCCGGCAGGTGGCAGGGATCGAACTCATGCACTGCTTAACCCATTGCACCTCCAGGGAGGCCCTAATCATTTATTTTTGCAACATAATTTGACATGATAGGTAGATAAGAGAAAACCTACTGTCTTCCCATCCTCTGCGGTTTCCCAATTTTAAATACAAACTGATCAGCACCAGCAGTACTTCTGAGATTCTAAGTGTTTACTAGTGGAGGAATGAACTTCGAGGACTGGGATCCTGATTTTCAAGCATGTCCTACAATGTATGAGGTCTTGGCCCCTGTGGAGGGCTAAGTGGGAAGCTTAGTCCTCCCACTCTCAAGCTTCTCCTAGAAGCAGCACTCAGGAGTCCACAGTCCAGCAAATGTGAAAGAACCATTGACCGTCTTCTAAAGGGACCACCGCCACTGTTAGAAAATTGTTCGACAGCATCCTCCAAGCTCTCCCTGTTCGTCCCTTAGAAGCAGGTTAATCCTTCTCCCACAGGTCAGCTTTCCTGGACTTGGCAACTTCCTTCCATATGTATTTTTGCTATTTTCCTTGGGTGGGAAAGGCCTTTAAGCCATAGGGTCAGGCCATTTTGCAGGCGGCACAATCGCGGCAGAGATGGAATCAACAATGTTTGAGGGACAGGCTGGGGGAGCGCCAGAGAGCGAGTTCCAACCACCGAGCCCCAACCACCGAGCCCTCTGCTCTGGCTTGCTGCTAGGCAGGACCCTTTCTGGGCCTTCCTCCTTCCTGCCTCCCTGCTCTCAAAGATGGCGACACTGTTCCTCTTCTTTCACAGTAACAAGATTTCTTCCTTACTGGAAAGTGTCAGTTCCCTCGGGCCACAGTAAGGAAGTGCCACAAGCTGGGTGACTTCAAACAATGGAAGTGGAGTCTCAAGTTCTGGCGCCCAGAAGTCTGGAGTTAAGATGTTGGCGGGGTCCTCACCCCCCAGGAGTGCTAGGGTGAAATCCTCTTGCTTTTTCCAGCACTTGGTAGTTGTTGGAGCCTGTGGCCTCTCTCAGCCCGCAGTTGTGTCACGCCAGTCCCTGCCTGCGTTAGGCTGTCACTCTGTGTTCTCTGTGATGATCTTCCGTGATGGTCTGTATCTGTCCAAATCTCCCTCTTACAAGAAGGCCAGTCACTGAGTTTAGGGCCCACTGGTGTGAGCCAGCAGCGTGATAACATTTGCAAAGATCCCATTTGCAACAAGGTCAAGTCCTGACCTTCTGGGCAGGCTTGATTGACTCTGGGGGAGGGAGGGCTGGCTCAGGCCGGTACAGACACTGATAAAACATTCAAATAAGGGCCTCCCAGGTGGCGCAATGGATTGAGCTCAGCACTGTAAAGCATCCGCAGCCACTGCAGTGTGAGTTTGGTCCCGGGCAGAGAGGGGACCCACATGGAGCAACAGACCTCTCCTGCCTCGTCCGCTGCTCCTCTCAGCAGTGTAGTTCAGTAGATCCACTTGTTCTGCTCCCCACTCTGTCTCTGGTGAATCATCTCACATACACACATAGCCCCACTTCTGGCTTACACCCCAGCTCTTGTATGCATAACAAAATAAATCTTTTTTAAAAAATTCAAGTAATGGGCCTCCCTGGTGGTGCAATGGGTTAAGCAATGCACTGTGAAGCAAGCCACAGCCACTGCAGCACGAGTTTGATCCCTGCCCCGGCCAGGGAGTGACCCACATGGTGCAGCAGACCTCTCCTGCTGCATCCACTGTGCTCCTCAGCAGTTCATTTTGGTAGATCGGCCTGTTCTGCTCCCCACTCTGTCTCTGGTGAATCCTCTCACCTTCCATGACTCTGGCCTGTACCCCAGCTCTTGTCTGCATAAATAAATTTTAAAAATCTTTAAAAATTCCAGTAGTATAAGGTTTTTAGTGAAAAGCCTCTCCTGCAGTGACTCCAGCGGTCTCATTTCTCTGTCCCTAGAGGCATCTCCTGTCACAGGCTCTTAGGTTTCCGTCAAGAGATGTGGTGTAGACCACTGTGTCTAGGTAGGTCCCTCCTCCCCTAGACATCTGTGGTATTAGATTTTTTTCCCCCCAAGATTTATTTATGCACACAAGAGCTGGGTATAGGCCAGAGGCACAGGAGGTGAGAGGATTCACCAGAGACTGAGTGGGGGGAAGAACAGGCAGATGGACTGAAATACACTGCCAAGGGGAGCAGCGGGCAGGACAGGAGAGGTCTGCTGCGCCATGTGGGTCCTCTCCCTGGCCAGGATTGAACTCGCGCTGCTGTGCCACGGATGCTTCACAGTGTGGCGCTCAACCTGCTGCGCCACCAAGGAGGCCCAGGTTTTCTTTTTTTTTTTTGTTTTTTCTTTTCAAAACATTTTGAAGGACAGGTTTATTAGGAAAAAAGAGAGACACCTGCATAGTCATAGGCAGGCAGGGAGGAGAGCTACCCTGGTTTCTTCACTGTTTTGGAAAGTTCCATCTCAGCCCACTGGACCTAGCCCCTCCTTTTGTCAGCCTGTCCCCCACAGGCCTGGTGGTCAGCCTTATGCCTAGCGTTGCTCCTGGGGCATAAGGACACATGCAGTCCTCTTGTCGGGTGGTAATATTATTCCCAGGTTTTTTAAGATTTTTTTTTTTATTTCTGCATACAAGAACTGGGGTACAGGCCAGAGGTAGGGGCGGAGGGTGAGAGGATTCACCAGAAACAGAGTGGGGAACAGAACAGGCAGATCGACTGAAACACACTGCTGAGCAGGCAGGACAGGAGAGGTCTGCTGTGTCGTGTGGGTCCCCTCCCTGACTGGGGATCCAATTCAGGCTGCAGTGGCTGCTGATAGCTTGATAGTGCTGAGACTCTAAACCCGATACCACCAGGGAGGCCCTTATTCCCATTTTCAAGATGAGGATGTTGAGGTCAGAGAATATCTGGCTGAGCTGGAGCGCAAACTGAGGTCTCCTCGGCTTCTCTCTTGGCTTTTGCTGCTCTGCATGCCCCCACCAAGGCAAAGGAGCTCAGACCTCGTGCTGCCAGACAGCAGGCTGGAGACCACCCCTTTGCACACACACAGCCTGCCTTGGGGTAAGCTGGCAGCGTCCCCTGATCTGTCCTCCCACTTCCTCACCCCCCAACAGTGCACCTGTGGCGATTCTCGGGCGGCTACCCAGCCCTCATGGAGTGCATGAACAAGCTCAAAAACAACAAGGTAAGTCACTGTCCACTCAGCAAGCCTCTCTGGAGATGGGTCCAGGATGGCCCTGTGCTGACGGCTGCCTCTGCTAGCCCATGGGGGACACTGTCGGGGTAGGGTGGGCGGGGGGCACCTCTCGGCTGCCATGCCCAGATCACTGCGCCCGCAGGAGTACCTGGAATTCCGAAAGGAGCGGAGCCAGATGCTGCTGTCCAGAAGAAACCAGATGCTCCTTGAGTTCAGCTTCTGGAACGAGCCGCAGCCTAGAGCAGGCCCCAACATCTATGAACTGAGGACATACAAGCTCAAGGTGCCTCCCTCCCACCAGATCCCTGTGCACCTCCCATCTTCCCTGCTGCAGGTACCCCAAGCTGGGCAGGCTCTGTGCCAGCGCACCTCAAGTGGGGCTTCTGGCCTCTCCCGCCCTCTGGGTACAGAACAGAGGTGTGTATGCACACATGCACATAGGCACACTCAGGTGCCAATCAGGGTCCCTGAATGAAGCCAGGCAGCCCCTGAAACTGGACAGATGAGACAACTTCCCATCCGGACCCCGCTGTGACGCCAAGAAGCCTAGATGGGGCCTCACCCCCACCCTCTCCTTTGGTTCTCTTTTCAGCCAGGAACCATGATCGAGTGGGGGAACAACTGGTGAGTGCCAAGGGCTTGGGGGTAGCCTGACCACCTGCCACGCCCAGGCCCCTCGTGGGCCACCTTTCCTAGGTCATTTGACAGGGAACTCGGCATCATCACGAGCCCAAGGGAAGGGTCCACCCAGGAGGCTGTGCGGCCTTCCCTGGTAGAAAACTCAGCCTGTGGTTGTACCCTGCTCACTTGTGAGAGCTGGGGGCTCTGCTCCAGACTCTCCCTCTGGATGTGGCTGAGGAATCAGCTTGAGGACACACGGGGACCCTTTGCACCAGCCTTGGCCTCTCCCCCACACTCTTCTGCCACCCCCAGGGCTCGGGCCATCAAGTACCGGCAGGAGAATCAGGAGGCGGTCGGCGGCTTCTTCTCGCAGATAGGCGAGCTCTACGTGGTGCACCATCTCTGGGGTAGGCTGGGGATCCTCCTTTTTCCACTGTAACTCTGCGTGTAAGATGAGGACACACCAGTGCCTGTGAGGAGCATGTTCTAGCAGAGGGAGACTCCACTTCAAACATCAGCTAACAAACGAGATCATTTCAAATTATTACAGCTGACAATAGAGAGACAGGGAGGAATGATGAAGAAAAACACAGGCCCCCACATTGGCTTGGATAGACAAAGAAGGTCTCTCCGAGGAGATAAAATGACAGCTCAGCAAAAGGGCGTGAAGGAACAGACTGCAGTGCTAGAGAAGGGTATTCCAAGTGGAGGGAACAGTGTGTATAACAGTCCTGTGGTGAGGAAAAGCCTTTGGGGTTTTGAGGGATGGGAAGGAGGCTGCTGTGGAGGGAGTGGAAAGAGTGTGAGGAGATGGGGTAGGGGGAAGACGGGTCAGGTCATGTGGGCCTTGCAGGCCACTGGGCCGAGCTGGGGGCTCCAGAGGCTGCTGCAGCACCATAAGCAGCAAGACATGACCTGCTTTGTGTTCTAGTATGGTTCCTCTGGCCCCGGGGGCTCTGCTAGAGCACTTTGCAGGGGAGAAGAGAGGAAGGCAGTGAAGCACCAGGAGATGGTTATCCTGGTTCAGCTGGTCGAGGGTGGTGGCGTGGTATCAGGGGGTCACGGAGAGGCTGCCCAGAAGCCCAGAGTCATCAGTCTGGAGGAAGACCCAGTGGCCCTTGGGCGAACTGTCTGTGTGGGACGATCGAGGAAGAGAACTCCAGATGTCCAGGCCCCTGCCTGAGCAGCTGCATGTCACTCCCGGGCCCCTAGCAGGAGCAGTGTGGAGAGATCAGGAGTGTCATTAGTGTTTGCATTGAGTTTTGCTCGAGGTTTTTGCATTGTGGTTATTAACACGAGGTTCAGACCTAAGATCTCAGGTTTAAGTGTTACCTCTGAGATGCTGACTTTTCTAACTCATCTATGGAGTGAGCCCTGGATACACTAGTTTGGAGCCAAGAGGGTTCTGGGCTGGAGCTAGACATGTGGGAGTTGTTAGCAAATGCACTGATTGCATGAGATGGTCAAACAGTGTTAACAGTCCCAGGCATGGGGGGAAGGGGGAGGCAGCAGGGCTGGGTTTGGGGCTGTAGGAGGAGGGCCCCCTGCTGGGAACAGCTACAGTATCGCATCCTTAGTGCTTGCTGAGTGACCCTGTGCCTTCCCCACAGCCTATAAGGACCTACAGTCTCGGGAGGAGACTCGAAATGCCGCCTGGAGGAAGAGGGGCTGGGATGAAAACGTCTACTACACAGGTGCGTGCCTTTTCAGGGGCACGAGCCAGGTTTGTGGAGGTCATCTGCCAGGAGCTGAGGAGGCCCGGCCCTGCGCAGATCGCCTCATTTGATGGCGTCACCTCCAGTGATGGGGCTCCCCTTTCTGGCAGGCAGCTGGTGGGGCGCTAGCCCAGGGGCACTTTGCGCATGCGCAGGCAGCCCTGCGTGCGTGCCACGGCAGGTGCCGCAGCCAGGCCGCGCCTGCCCCAGAGAGGTGCTGAGTCCGGTGGCCTCAGGCAAGGGTCTCACTTCCCCTCGTGTTTCCTCATCTGCTGGAGCAGAGCTAATGTCTCCCTCAGGACTGCAGGGAGGATTCCAGGAGCCAGCTGTGAAAAGTGCTCAGCCAAGATTCTGGCCCAGAGGACGCATGCAGCAGAATTTTTTGAGCAAGTGTCTTGTTCACCATGTTTGCCACCTTGCTTGGACCCCCAAGAAACACCCAGGGTCAGGAGGTGTTGACTGAAGCCTCACTGCGGGCCAGACACTGAAGTGGGCAGGTGCAGGTGGCTGGGTAGGATTCTGCCCTCCTACCCTCTCTGGGCTGCAGTTTCCTCATCGAAACGTGAAGCAGCTGAACAAATCAGTCCTTTTTAATTTCATTTCTTTTTTTTTAAATTATTTTTAAAAAAGATTTATTTACTTATGCATACAAGAACTGGGGTACAGGCCAGAGGTGGGGAGGGGAGAGAGGATGAGAGGACTCACCAGAGACAGAGTGGGGAGCAGTACAGACAAATGGACTGAAATTCACTGCAGAGGGGAGCAGCGGGCCAGACAGGAGAGGTCTGCTGTGCCATGTGGGTCACCTCCCTGGCCGGGGATCGAACTCATGCTGCTGTGTCTCCAGATACTTCATAGTGTGGTGCTCAACCTCTTGCGCCACCAGGGAGGCCCCAATCAGTGTTTTTTAAACCATAGCCACTCGAGGCCACCCTCACAGCTTTTGCTCTACCAGTTTACCACTGCTGCAATCATTTCCTTGATAATTTTCTTTAAACTCCAAAAGTTCATCAATAGCTTTGTCCTAAATATCATCTATAGACTCACTTTTTTCTATGCTTCCTATCTTTTTTACACAGGAAAATAAATGTATAATTACGAAAACTCTTTAAAAAATTCTCATCATAGGGCCTCCCTGGTGGCAGAAGGGGGTGGGTGCCACATTGTGGGGCTCCTGCAGCCACTATAAGTGCAGGCTCAATCCTAGGCCTCCCTGGGGGCGCAGTGGGTTAAGCAACACGAGATGAAGCAAACCACAGCTACTGCAGCACCAGTTCCATCCCTGGCACCAGCCGGGGAGCTGACCCACTGGGCACAGCAGACCTCTCCTGCCTCGCCTGCTGCTCCCCTCGGCAGTGTGTTTCAGTGGATCCACCTGTTCTGCTCCCCACTCTGTCTCTGGTGGATCCTCTCACCCCCTGCACCTCTGGTCTGTACCCCAGCTCTTGTGTGCATTAATACGTAAAATCTTTTAACAAATATTTTTCGTTGTCACCTGAGTCTCCTACTTATCCCACAGTTTGGAAGACCTAATGCTCTTTATACTCTTAATACTCTCCATAGGCCCTTCCAAGAGGCCAGCAAGGTTTTTCCTGTTTTGGTATCCCTAACTGCCTCCCCTTCAAAGGCTAATTTCAGGAGTCACCCCTCAGCTCCCTCTGATCTCTGCCTCTCCTCTCTCTCTGCAGTCCCCCTGGTGCGACACATGGAGTCTCGAATCATGATTCCTTTGAAGATCTCACCTCTCCAGTGATGATGCCTCTGCCTCCACCTCCTTCCCCTCACCCTCAGGGCAGTCACCAACAGAGAAGCTCCCAGTCCTGCTGTCTTGGTTTCTCAGATCTGGGAGGACTCTGGAGGGTCATGCTCAGCTCAGCTAAGGGGGAGTTCAAGGACAACAGGGTTCTGAGCACTTGTAGCTCTAACCAGGCCCTTCCCATCTCCCCCATCCCTTCCCCCTGTACTGAAAGCATTTTTCAATTTCTCTGTATGAAGAACAACAGCCTTTTATGTCTTCTCACATTTCCCTAAGATTCCTCACCTCAAGACCACCAGTCCCTAATTATCATGGCAGTCCTCAGTTTAGCTTTAAGTGCACAAAGATTGTGTTTCCATTGGCTTCAGGTATGGTGGGAAGGGAGCAGGTGAGACCAACCGCTCAGGAATTCCCTGGTCTCCACTGGGCTACCCACTTGCTGAACTGAGGCAAGTCCCTCCTGATGGCAAAAGCCTCAAGTTAGCAGTCTGCAGAGGCCCACATACTCCACCAGAAAGGGCTGGGAGCTGGAAGGATTTGGGGACAGGAAACAAAATGGAATGGGAACCTCAAAGATAGAACTTATTCAGAATTTGGGCTTGAACTGCAGAATTTGGAATATGGAATTGACAAAGACCACTTGGGGAGGGGTTTCTTGTACAAAACAAACAGAGAGAGGCTCATTTGTTTCTCTTTACAATGAGGTGAGAACTTGAATGTGAAGTTCCATCCCTTCTTCGCTGGATATCTCCTGTCCCCCTTTCCCCTCTCCTGCCCTCCTTATCTCCTGAAAGCAAAGAGCCAGGCCAGGCCTGTATTTCCCTCACTTGAATTTTTTCTCTCCCTTTTCACATTCTGCCAGCCCAACCCTCATTCTTCTGGGCCTCTGTGTGAAATGGGGTCAGTGGTTAATGGGGGCCTGTTCAGTGACCCCTGCAGCTCATGAACCCCGGGGTAGTTTGATTCTGCCTCCCCTTTAAGAAAACTTGTGCTGAAGTTGCTGATGGAACCAATTAAATATTTACTATAAAACACTGTGTCTTTTCTTCTGCAGGGAACTTTGGCAGGTGCCGTGAGTAGAGTAGAGCAGAACTGGCCAGCTTCCACCGGGCTGATACCCTGCACAATACCCCCTTGGAGGGTATTATGTTCCCGTGTGGCTTTCAGGGAGGGTATCTTCTGCCTACTGCAGTGACACAGCTGCCTTATGAAACCAGGGTTTCAGGACTTCGGTGTTTCGAGTTACGGATTAAATAGGATTTACACCAAAAGCCCTGAGCGCTATTGGTACAATACATATCAGAGTTAAAGACACATGAAGCTGTCAAATGCTGCATTGGAGTTGGGCAAATCCAGTCTATAACGGAGAAACTATTGATGCACCCGTGGAGAAAAAAAAGTGTAAAATGGGGTTAAAGTCTTCTCAGACTTGCTCCCTTTAGCAGTGTAAATATTTGGGAACAGGCAGTATGACGGTTAAGAATTCAGGGTACGAAGGCAAATCCACAGACATCCAGATCTTGCCGCTACCGCGCTCTAAAGGCCATACCACGAATACATAGCACAGCCGCCACTAGTTGCTGGGGAAAGTGGACGAGGCATATACGATTTTTTGCCTTTGTAGTATCAATTTCCTGTTTTTTTTAGAGAGTGTTCGCCCATCGTGACTTATCCTGACAACATAGGAATCCTCGTCCTCGCTTCCACACCAGCAAGGCGCGCCAGAGGCCAGAGAGGCCCTTCCCGCCTCGCTTCCGGCCTCCGCGCCTCACTTCCGGTCGATCTTTCCGGTCCTCTGTTTCTCTATGGTGCGGGGGCTGCTTTCCCTTTGCTGCCGGAAGTGACTCCCTCGCCGGGACTGGTTCGGGTAACTGTGGTGAGGTGAGAACCCGGACCGCGGGGCGGTAGAACGGGGCGCAGCGCGGCCCAGCAGGGGTTTCCAGGCTGGGGTCCGGCCCGGATTCTCCCTAGCTCCTCGGGTCGCTAGCCATTCGGAGCCGCGTGCCGTTTGGTTCGGAAAATGTTGACTGCAGCATGGTCTGGCCCCACGCTGTGGCCTCTGAGTGTGACGGCGACGACGATGGTGGTTTAGTTTGTGGTGCTGGTTGTTACATGTATACATGTTGTATACATGTTCACATGTATTATGCGTATATGTATGTGTGCCAGGCACTCTACTATGTTGCCAAAGGCACGGCGTCTTACACTTAAACCTTTAGGGCTGCATTTTTTATATAGGTTTTGCCAGACTAATTTATCATCTCTATGACTGTTTCCTCAAGATTTTTAATCGAGTCACTATTTAAATTTACTTTAAAACTTTTTCTCTGTCATAAATGAAAAATTGTTCTTTACATATGCTTCAAGTAACAAAAATTAATATATTTTAAATGATGTAAACTTATTGTTGTTAATAATAATTCTGATTAGATTTCATTACCTAAGGCTCAGAGACAGTTCTTGGTTATCGAAGGAATATTGGCATTCAGAGATGTTAAAGACAATGAGAAATGAGACTTTCTCCATGAAGCAATCAGAAGTTTCTAAAGAGTTGAAGAAATGAACTCTCTCCTTAGGTGTTTAACACTATTTCAGATTATTAGGGGAAAGGTGGTCCTGAATAGATTACACAGATAGGTTTATGGACTCCAGCCCCCACTCCGGACCACCAATATTCCAGAACCACAAATCCAATAGGGTGATTATCAAAGAGTTGGATCACTGGGACCTGAGGGTATAAAATCAGGCTGGGTATAAAACCAGAGAGGTGAGCCTTGGGGGTATCTCTTCCTTTGGAGCCATCTCCCTTGATTCAGAGCCAGCTCTCAACACGCCATTGCATTCTAGCTCAGAAGATCTGGTAGGATATTTATGGATTTGTATCCCTCTCTTCCGTTGGTGTTATTTCTACTTTATTCCCCTTCTTTTGTAAAATAAAACTCTTTAACAACTTTTGTCGCATGTGCCTGCAGTTGGGGCTTATTATAAAAGTCTTCTGAGCGCGCGGGTGAGGACCCAGTCAGGGAAACCCAGTTTATATTAGGGTTTCCCTGTAACAAGATCACCATGCACCTTCTAAAGCCCCAGTCTCAGATTGCCTGCATCACCTTCTCCAGTGGATTGCCTCCTGTTTTATGTACATAACAATCCCTAAGGTAGGGACTGTTACTGTTTGGTCTGTGAGGAAACAGAGGCTGAAGAAAGTAAAGTGATGTAAAATATAGTGAATGCTCCACCCCAGGGCTTCTCTGACCTCATTGTAAGTGTTGGTAATAAATTAGTGGTTAAGAGGCCTCCCTGGTGGCACAGTGGGTTAAGCAATGCACTATGAAGCCACAGCCACTGCAGCACTAGTTTGATCCCTGCTGACAGCCAAGGGGGTGACCCACATGGCGTGGCAGGCCTCTCCTGCCATGCCTGCTGCTCCTCTCAGCAGTGTGCTTCAGTTGATCTGCCTGTTCTGTTCCCCGCTCTGTCTCTGATGAATCCTCTCATCTCCCCACACCTCTGGCCTATACCCCAGTTCTTGTATACATAAATAAATAAAATCTTAAAAAAAAAAAAGGTGGAGATGGTGAACAGGCTGAAGGATGGTTTAGTTTTCTTTTTACAGAGGATTAAACTTAGGCTTTGGAGATTCAGTGACTTTTCTTGAGTTACCAAAGGTGTAGAAAATCTTTATTTTATTTTTTTAAAAAGATTTATTTATTATGCATATAAGCTGGGTGGGTACAGTTCAGAGATGTGGGAGGTGAGAGGATTCACCAGAGAGAGAGTGGGGAGCAGAACAGGCAGACTGACTTAAATACACTGCTGAGGGGAGCAGCGGGCAAGGCAGGAGAGGTCTGCTGCGCCATGTGGGTCCCCTCCCTGGCTGGGGGTCGAACTTGCACTCCTGTGCTGCGGATGCTTCACAGTGCAGCGCTCAACCCGCTGCACCACCAGGGAGGCCCTAGAAAATCTTTAGAAAGATTTTCTCATTAGAAAATCTTCAGTTGCAACTCTGGAAAATCTCAAAGCTTTCCTCTCTTAACAGGTCTCTGCTGTTTCCTCCCGGCCTCACCAAACAACCATGTCATCAGAATCAAGCAAAAAACGGAAGCCCAAAGTCATTCGAAGTGATGGAGCCCCAACTGAAGGGAAGCGCAATCGCTCTGACACTGAGCAGGTGAGATCAGCCAGCCCTGGCCACACTGCTGAGAAATTGCAGCTTCTGATGGAGCTCCTGGCTGTGGATTTCTGGCAGCTGAGGAGTCCAGGAACAACCTCCCAGATGTCCTTCCTCCTCTTGACCAGGAGTCTGGAATTCTCACTTGACTCTACAAATTTTTTTTTTTTAAAGATTTATTTATTTATGCATACAAGAGCTGGGGTACAGGCCAGAGTCGCTGGAGGTGAGAGGAATCACCAGAGTGGGGAGCAGAACAGGCATATTGACTGAAACACACTGCTGAGGGGAGCAGCGGGCGAGACAGGAGATGTCTGCTGTGCCATGTGGGTCCCCTCCCTGCCGGCAGCAGGGATCAAACTTCGTGCTGCAGTGGTGATGGCCTGCTTCATAGTGTGTTGCTTAACCCACTGCGCCATCAGGGAGGCCCGACTCTACAAATCTTAAGTATCCACATTAGGTTTAGCTGCAGTATTCCAAGAACCAACAAGCCTATAGTAGACTTAAGAAGAGAATGTAGTCTAGTACAGTGTGGGTTTCTCTTTTCCTCATTGTCAGAAGTGCATCTGCAGCATGCTGCTGGAGCTTTAGATATGCGCATCCTTGGGCTCTGCAGGAGGGAGGACTAAGGAGACCCAGGACTGTGTTTCCCGAATTTCTGTAGCCTGAGAGCTCATGTGGTTATCAGGTTTTCCTCCTTTTGCTGTTTCTCTATCCTTAAGCTGTTAAATTAATTGATGACATCTAGTTTCTGATTGTTTAGTTGTGCTCTTTAAATTAGAATAGATAAATATCATCTTAAATTTAAAATATAATTAGGGGCCTCCTTGGTGGCACAAGGGATCAAGGCACAGTGCTGCAAAGCTATCCACAGCCACTGCCCCATGAGTTCGATCTCCTGCCAGGGAGGTGACCCACATGGCGCAGCAGACCTCTCCTGTCTCACCTGCTGCTCCCCTCAGCAGTGTATCTCAGTCAGTCTGCCTGTTCTGTTCCCTACTCTGTCTCTGGTGAACCCTCTCACCCCCCACACCTCTGGCCTGTACCCCAGTTCTTATATGCATAAATAAATAAATCTTTTAAAAAAATTAAATGAAATTAAAAATGATGCTTTCCTCAGATTTAGAAAATCATATTAGTGAAGAGCTTTTATGCTTTTTGGGCATTGATTCTGGCTGTCTCTTAAAAGAGCTGTATTTTGTTTACAGAGACTGGGGGCCAATTATCTTTTATTTTCTACTGTAGCTTGATTTGACTGTCTTACCCATTGGATGAGAATTTGGTTAAAGGAATTCTTGTTCGTTTGTATTGTGGACAATCATGCAAACATTTTGATGGAGACCTATATTTATTGTAATGGGAAATTGCACTAAATAGCATGATCCCGTTTTGTTGAAAAATTAAATTTGTATTGGTCCACATTATTTTTGTTGTTATTTCCTTGTTTCACCTTTATTGTTTTTTTCTATAGTATTAACAGTGCTGTTATTTTGAGCTGAGAAGTTAGATTAGGCAATTTTTCATTTTCATATTCCCCACTGTGTTTACAATCTGATATCAAGCATGAATTACTCTAGGAAGAGAAAAAGAGGAATTCTTTTTCATTATGGAAAAAAGAAAAACACTTGAGGACTATAATGCCAGCAAGGCACAGAGCAAGTTCTCGATGATTCCAAGCAGATGTGTAAAGGAGGAGTCCTGGAGCTCTTGGTGGCTTTTTCAGGCTTTTACTATCAGAAGCAACCAGGTACATGGCAGGCAGGGTTGCCGGGGGGCTAGGAGGCTGGCAGGCTCCTAGCCCCTGGTGCATCTTCATTCTCTGGGCTCTCTCTTTCTCCTCTGCTTATGCTCTCTTCTACTGTCCTCTGCCTCTCTTCTCTGATCTCCGCTTCTTCTGTTGGTAGCCTCATGCCGCCGCCCTTATATGCCCATGTCTAAGCCCAGGTGCACTCACTGCGCATGCTCTCTCAGGCATGCTTGCAGGATCGCAGGTGTCCATCATCGACATCAATGGTGGGAGGGCGGAAAAGCCTGATCACTTTTCCATTTACCCTCAAGGATCCAGTCCTTTAAAGATCTTATTCAAGTCTCCATTATTACGTATCTCAGTTAAGGGCCCCTGACCCTGCCACGGAGAATTAGCCCACACACCCAAGGCCACTATACTTGTCTCAACAGGAAGGTAAATACTACAGTGAGGAGGCAGAAGTGGACCTGCGGGACCCTGGCAGAGACTACGAGCTGTACAAGTACACGTGCCAGGAGCTGCAGCGGCTCATGGCTGAGATCCAGGACTTGAAGAGCAGGGGAGGCAAAGACGCGGTAAGGAGTGGGCCTGGGCAGATATGAAGGTGGGTGTGCATGGACCAGGATCAGTTTCCTGATCCTCATCTTCTGTCCTAGTCATGAGCCAGGTGTTTGGAGCCTGGGGGCTTCAGAGACCTGCCTGCTAATTTATTGAAATGTTTCATCACTACTCAGTCATTGTGTGGCAGTCAGGTGCAGGGAGGGACAGCTGGTGGGCCAGGGGTGCCCTGGGAAATCTTTACTCTCTGGGCCTTCTCTGGCACTGTCTCCTGGTCCTGCCTCTCGGCAGTCAGTCGTCCTCTCGTAGCTATTTCCCACCTCCATAGCTGTCCTCCGAGTGATGCTGCCCTTGCAGCGGCAGCCTCCAGGCTCAGGTGTGCCCACCTACGCATGCCACACCACACCCCAGGTGTCCACAGTCGGACATGCCTGCCCCAGCCCATGCTCCCAAGTGCCTTCTGCACGCAAAGCTGCAGGCAATAGCCGCAGAGGCCAGCGGTGTAAAAGCCTTGAGTATTACTTACACTACAGTCACCAATTACAGTGATGAAAGTACAGGATAATTTTTTCCATACCTATAATTTTTTTTTTTT
Organism: Galemys pyrenaicus; assembly: GCA_019455555.1. Classification (NCBI taxonomy): domain Eukaryota; kingdom Metazoa; phylum Chordata; class Mammalia; order Eulipotyphla; family Talpidae; genus Galemys; species Galemys pyrenaicus. Next base: position 727,113 of record JAGFMF010011483.1, on the reverse strand, counting down.
AAAGATTTATTTATTTATGCATACAAGCACTGGGGTACAGGCCAGAGGTGTGGGGGGTGAGAGGATTCACCACAGAGAGTGGGGAGCAGAACAGGCAGATCAACAGAAGTACACTGCTGAGGGGAGCAGTGGGCACAGCAGGAGAGGTCTGCCACACCATGTGGGTCCACCCCCTGGCCGGCAGCAGGGATCGAACTCGTGCTACAGTGGCTGCGATTTGCTTCGTAGTGCGTTGCTTAACCCACTGCGCCACCAGGGGAGGCCCCATACCTATAATTTGATATTTCATCCAATTAATACTTATTAAGGCATTTAGCTAAATGTTGAAAAAGAATAGTACATATGAGTTCTTTTACTGTGATAGGGGTGTAGGGTAAAAGGTTAATCAGGACTTTCCGCCCTCCTACCACTGATGATGGAAACCTGTGCACATGCCTGAGTGGGCATGCGCAAGTGGATGCACCTGGGCTGATGCACCAGGTGTATAAAGCTAGCGTCCCGGAGACGCCGGTGTGGTGTGGTGGTGTGGAGTGGTGGAGTGTGAGGGATATCGTGATGGCAGCGAAGAAACTGCTTGAACCGACGATGAACCTCCTACCCAGTCTGGGATGGTTGCAAGACAGGGTGGATATGTATGTAGTGGCAGGAAGGCAGCACAGGGCAAGTTCTGGATGGTTCTTAGCAGACGGGGGTGGGTAAAGGAAGGAGTCTTGGAGCCCTTGGTGGCTTTTTTTTTTTTTAAAGATTTATTTATGTATGGATACAAGCACTGGGGTACAGGCCAGAGTTGCGGAAGGTGAGAGGATTCACCAGAGACAGAGTGGGGAGCAGAGCAGAACAGGCAGATGGACTGAAACACACTGCTGAGGGGAGCAGCGGGTGAGGCAGGAGAGGTCTGCTGCACCATGTGGGTCCCCCCCCCCCAAGCCGGTGGCAGGGATCGAACTCGTGGTGCAGTGGCTGCGGTTTGCTTCATAGTGCGTTGCTTAACGAACTGTGCCACCAGGGAGGCCGGCCCTTGGTGGCTTTTATGCTTTTATTACAGAGGTGGCCAGGTACATGGCAGGCATGGGTGCTGAGGGGCCGGGAGGCTGGCAGGCCTCCCAGCCCCCGGCGCATCGCACCCTCTTGGCTGCTTTGCTGCTCTTCTGTTCTTTCACTGCTGTAGCGGCAGGATGGAGGGGTGGCACAAGAGCAAGGTTCGGGATGGTTCTGGGCAGACAGGTCAAGGAAGGAGAGTCTCTGGAGCCCTCGGTGGCTTTTTATACTTTTATTTAGTAGAGGTGGCCAGGTACATGGCAGGCAGGGGTGCTGGGGGGCCGGGAGGCTGGCAGGCCTCCCAGCCCCCAGTGCGTCTCACCCTCTTGGCTGCTGCTTCTCTGCCGCTGCTGCTGTCGGTTCTCTCGCTGTTCTGTCTGTTAGTGCTCGCAGTTCTCACAGTTCTGTCTGTTCTGGCGTCCTCATGACGCCGCCTATTTATGCCCGTGTCCAACACAGGTGCGCCCACTTGCGCATGCCCACTCTGGAATGCTCACAGCACCTCAGGTGTCCATCATCAATGGTGGGAGGGTGGAAATACCTGATCAACCTTTACCCTACAACTGCCCTCGCTGCTGCTGCTCATTGGTCTTGCTGCTCGCATTGGTACTGGCGTACTCATGACGCCGCTCTTAAATGCCCATCTCTAAACCCAGGTGCTCCCACTTGTGCATGCCCACCTAGGCACAGTGCGGCACAGCACCGCAGGTGTCCATCAATATACCAGTGGCAGGAGGGTGGAAAGACCTGATAGTTTTCTCTGACCCTACAATATGTACAAGTACATCATAGAAACTAATATGAAATTACCAGTAATATTAACTGAATAAAGCATGCTTCAGGACAGAGAAACTAAACAATGTGACTAAAAGCTAGATGGGATACATCCAAAACAAAATGATGCATGTTTTTCTTGGACTCTCACTTATCTGTGCATATTATATTTTACCTATTTTACTGTAGCTTTACAGGTGTAATTCTTCAGCTTTCATTTGAATTTTTTCAGTCATGTTATTTATAGAGATCAAATTGTATGGCAAAATGTTGCAATTACTAGGATCTCTGTGTATCATATGTAGATACAGATATCTGCATTGGGTGCACTTGCTTTATCTTCAATTCCTGTTACTACAGTCCCAGCAGAAGTTGCTTTTTTGCCTGGGAACCTTAAGCATTTCTTTTCAACAGTTACTCGTGTCCCTTTTATATATCTCATGGTTCTGAGCTCCCTCTAGTGTCTGTTTTTCACCTTGGCCTCTGCGGCTATTGCCTGCAGCTTTGCGTGCAGAAGGCACTTGGGAGCATGGGCTGGGGCAGGCATGTCCGACTGTGGACACCTGGGGTGTGGTGTGGCATGCGTAGGTGGGCACACCTGAGCCTGGAGGCTGCCGCTGCAAGGGCAGCATCACTCGGAGGACAGCTATGGAGGTGGGAAATAGCTACGAGAGGACGACTGACTGCCGAGAGGCAGGACCAGGAGACAGTGCCAGAGAAGGCCCCAGCAGTGAGGGCCTGAAGGAAGCTGAACCACTACATCTTATTTGAGGTCTTTACCAATTTTCTTTGCCCGCAGGCAGTTGAGATTGAAGATCGGAGGATCCAGAGCTGTGTGCATTTCATGACTCTAAAGAAACTTAACCGATTAGCCCACATCAGGTTGAAGAAAGGAAGAGATCAGACCCACGAGGTAGGAGTTAAGTTTAACCCTCCTCCTCCCTCCTCCCCATCCCCTTCATTCTCCCCTTTCCCCAAGCTTCGCATTTGCTGCTTCTCTGCTCTGTCCCACCTGACTTGCTCTGCTTACCTCTGACTTTGTCCTCCTTTCAGGCCAAGCAGAAAGTAGACGCCTATCACCTGCAGCTCCAGAACCTGTTGTACGAGGTGATGCACCTGCAGAAGGAGATCACCAAATGTCTGGAGTTTAAGTGAGTTGGAAGACAGGACTTTGGCGAAATGATTTGTGGGCAACTGTCTTTTCCTTGTAGCTCTGATAGCTGTTTGTTTCAAAGGAGACTGCAGGATCTGGGACAAGGGGAGAACTGTCAGTGGGAGAATTGGAAGTCGTTACTTAGGCTGCACAAAGAGTCTCAGAAGCCTGTCTGACCCTTTTGAGTTTTGAGCGCTGCACCTGGTAAAGATAGCTGTCTCTCCCCCGCGGAGATCTTTGCTCCATCTTCAATTCCTATTTCTATACCAGCGCAATTCCTAGGGCACTTCCACTAACATCCTTTTTACCTTTTGGTCTAGTTTTCCTTTCTGAAGTTCTAGGTGTTCATTTTTTGCAAATGGATTTTGTTCTTTGGAAACTGAACTCGCTGCTTGGTTGTCTTGAGGTGAACAAACTGTAGTTTCCGGGTGTCTTCTTAAAGTATAATGCCTCTTGACAAAGCCAAGATGAGAGCTGGGAAGGAAGAAGTAGTGGGCTGGGGACGAGGAAAGTGTTCTGATGTCGTCAGACCCATTTGTGCAAACAGAGGCAGATTTCATCTGTAATAAACTTGGAATGAGGTAAACACATTAGACATCATGTCCAGTGTATTTTTAATAATGATTTTTGAGAACCTTTTTTTCCTGCACCATCAGTTTATCACATAATACTAAATACAACTAGAGGTGAAAGCTGCGTGGGTTCTGTACCTGCGTCAGTAATGTACCATGGTCTGGTTCCTGATTTCACTCTGTGCCTAGATAAGGTATCGTCACTGGGAGAACACACGGGAAGGGTGTGTGGAGGAAGTAAGCTCTCAGTAATATATTTAAAACTTTTTATGAGTCTTAAACTATTTAAAAATAAAAACAAAAGGATATGATGCCCCAACTTTAGCCACTGATCAGATGAAAGGTGACAGTACAGTGGTCCTTGGGCCTGGGGGAGGCAGGTGACCACAGGGGAGCCACATGGGCCCCAAAGTGAGACAGCTTGGGCTTCACCCCCATTTCTGCCTCTCACTTGCCACGTGACATAGGGCAAGTTGTTATCTGGGGAAGCTTTTATCTCATTTGAAAAATGAAGGTAAAACCCCCACCTCATAGTTATTGTGAGAATTATGTCAGGTGAGGATGGGGTATAGTGGAGTTTTTGACATGGAAGCCGCTATTCTCACCATCATCTGTCCACAACTGACTGCTATGTGACTGCAGCAAAGAGTATTGGACCTCTTTCTGTTTATACACGCGTCTGTTTATACACGCGTCTGTTTATACACGCAGCAGTCAAAGCAGCTAGGTTTTTTTCCCATCTAATCACACCATGTTGGATCTTTCTCTAGCACATGTGTGTGTTTGTATATATGGATATGTGTACATAAACGTATGTGTACATATATGTACGTGTGTGTACACATGCATATATCAGTTAATGTTTGGAATTTGTTTATTCCTGTTGAATGACGCTTCTTGATTTCAGCCTGACAGTCTAGACCTAGATTGCTGTGTTTTTGCTGGACTGCTCTGTCTCAGCTTTCTTGCTCAACTTGGGGACATGTGTAAATTTGATCGGCATCCCTTCCTTTAGTTAATGCACGGATACAAAATGTTAGCCTGGATAAGGAACCTGTGGCATGTCACCAACTACTTCTCTTCACACTGAAGCATCTAATGAGCATTTGCTGAGATTGGATTCCAGGTTCCTGGACCAGGAACTTAGTGAGCATAAGTAAGACTAGGGCATAGTGAGCATAGCTAGGGAGAACTGTGGGGGTACTTAAGCCACAGTTTGGGTTCCTGAGAACGGCAACTTGACACCTAGTTTTTGTCTGCAGGTCAAAGCATGAAGAAATCGATCTGGTCAGTTTAGAGGAGTTTTATAAGGAGGCGCCTGCAGATATCAGCAAGGCTGAAGTCACCATGGGAGACCCTCACCAGCAAACCCTTGCACGTCTGGACTGGGAGCTGGAGCAGCGGAAAAGGTGGTTCCCCTTTATCTTGTTAACCTGTGTGGACATGGACTTTTAGATGGGGACGGTGCTTTGTCATGGCCCCATGAGCAGACAGCAGAGCGCTGTGGAGACAGCAAATGGTCTCTAAGGCCAGATCCCATTTCATGATCAAGTCACACCTGGTAGTTCGAACTTCAGCAACCACATCATAGGTGGGTTTGGAATTGCTTGAGACACACTCTTAACAGAAAGAGTAATTCCCTTTAAAGTTTAACAACTGAGACCTAAATGCCTTTTGTACCATAAATCAATTATTTTTGCCCTTTTCCCTATAGTTTTATAAAACTTCACATTGTTTTTAGAAACGTACACATTCCTGTATACATATAAATTATTGATATAATTCACATAATCATTCTGCTATTGGATTGAAATTTTTTTTTTAATTTATTTATTTATGCATACAAGCACTGGGGTACAGGCCAGAGGTGTGGGGGGTGAGAGGATTCACCACAGACAGAGCGGGGAGCAGAATAGGCAGATC